>JAULBU010069578.1:0-29717 GCA_032358235.1 Odonthalia washingtoniensis
ACTCGATTACGTCACCGCCGTGTCAACCCGCCATTTCCCACGGAAGTACGACGCGTACGTCCGCGAACTTAATGCCCGTGCTGATCAGATGCTCGACGCGGGTACGCGGGTGTCAAGACCGAAGCCGTTCGGCCGGTAGTACTGAAGTACTGCATCGCGCAAGACTACCTTGAGTCCCTACTGGAACTTGAATTCATCCCCAAAGCATCGAGTTAAGACGAGCTTGAAGATGTAGACCTGCTAGGCTACTTGAAGAAGCAGGCTGCAACATCCAAGACGAAGGTAACGATCGAGGCGCTCTATCGTGCCGTGAAGTCGGACCTGCCAATAGACATGCGTGACAATGACCCCGTCTTTTGCATGCGGAATCTCTTCATCGCGTACCACAAGCTCTTTCGCAAGCATGGAACCAACCGGGTGGACGATGAAAACCCCAACATTGCCGTACTACATGACATTGGCTATCAAGCACTTGAAGAACGAATTCAAGGACATAATTGCTCACTGCCTGAAGCCAAGTGAGAGACATTCCAGCTGCTGGAAGTTGGCCAAATCCCAGGTAAGACATCGGCTACGCAGACGGACAAGAAAGCAGACGGACACGGCACTATGAGCATCCCGAAGAAGGACAAGGAGAAGACGCGCGCGCCTCGTGAGGTTCTAATATGCTTTTTTGAGTGCAATAATTCCCGCGGTATCTACCATATTCTGGTGGACGGCAAGGACTGCTCTGGAGAAGAGCAAAAAGTGCTGATAGAGAAGTATTTCGCTGAGAAGACGAAAGACGGGCCGGCGGTAAGCACCAGATAGAGAAACGTGAACGTCGGAAGGCTCGAAAAGCAAAGGAAAAACGCGTCCTCCGACTTGGACGACTCCTGTCCCGTTCATCTTGCAGACGGACCCGCGTCCATGTTCGAAACGGGACGCTGCGACGATGGCTCGGACGACAAGATAGTGTAAGTCGGTGCAAGATGGAGACTACGCATCGACCAACGAGAATTGCTCTCGGTGCAACTACTACACATGCCGTTAGGCGGAGGACTAGTTTGGAAACCCGTACGTCATTGAGCCGATCGGCGAGAACTCCAACAATGGAGTTTTAGAAGCCCTTAAGCGGACGGTAAAGGAAGCTGTGGAGAACGGTGTCCCAGAAGAGAAGAAGTCCGAGATTTGCAAGCTGATAAGCGAACATTCTTCCATCTTCTGCAAAAGTTTTTCAGAAGAGGCCTCGGCAGACGTCAAGGTGCTCAAGATCAACTTAGCCCCTGACGCGCGGCACGTGCGCATGAAGCGGCGAAAATAGTCATTCGAGCAGCGCTGCTTCATGAAGAACATCGTGGTAGATCTGCTGTGGTGCAAGATGGTGTTCATTCTATGTATGAGTATAATTCCATGTTTCTGTTCCTCCTTAACCTCCTCCTCAAGTTTCTCCTCACGTTCCTCCTTACATTCCTCTTCTGCCTTGCGCCCATTCCAGTTCATCGACGTACAAATGTCCATTTATCAGTAGAATAACAGTCCAAACTTTACGGTTTGGAAGTCGACGCTGTGTCCCAAGCTAACGCTTGCACATCCAAGCGGTTTGTTGCCATCAATTTCCACATTGGATTATTATCCGTAAGTAGTGTTTTAGTCAGGACATCCGTAGGGTTTGTGGATCCTGGTATCCAATTGATTCGTGCCAATTCCCCGCCCTCGTAATTTTGTAGGAGGCCGTGGATATCAATCGGTACTCTCTTTTCTGACGTCCCGCCATACTTTAATACGACGTCAAATAGTGTCTTTTAGTCAATGTAAGATTCTCTATCCAATTATCGGCCAAGGTTCTCCGTGGTTAAATCTCTGAGGACGTATGCATGGTCAAATGCCTGGACTAATGGGTGCAATTTCACTGCTAGGACGGATCTCGTCACCCATTTGCACATGTTGAATGAGTATTGTATAATGTTTGATGTATCAGTATTATCTACAAGTAGAATAACATAGCCTAGTTGGCTTCTAAAATTCCTTGCATTTCCAAAAGCAACATCCGAGATTACTACCAGTTTTGTGGTGTTGATATCAAGATGATGGTATTTTAAGCCGGTGTCGTTCGTGATATGTATTTTTTTTATGGTTTTGGAAATTGCTTCCATTTATAAAGCTGCTGTTGGATCCTCACCTGGAGCCAGTAGCTGAACTGCCGCGCAGCTATCGGGTCGGGGACAAACTCCGATATAATTTGCTAGGGATCTGGCGCTTGTAAATTCTGCTTGGGTAGTGGCGTGCATTAAGCGGTCTATCTTTTCCTTTTTCGTCATATGGATGATGTCATTTTTTTCTATGGTAATGGTGAGTCCGTTAAAGATTGTAGATGAATCGTTAATGTAGGTGCGGCCCTTCTATTTGAATAGATTTGATGCCCGTTCCTCGTCCTCAAGGAAGTTCACTGTGCCGAATGACAATGAATCTTCAACCTGCATGACTACCATGCCTTCCAATTTTCCATGGCGTCGTTTCACTAGTACAAATGCATCAGGTCTTGATCATGTCATCCAAATCTCACCATTTTGATGTTACTGGTATGTTAAGTACCAGTGAAGTGCACTTTCGGGTATGCCACAGAGTGGCTTCATGACACAGAGTACCATAGTGTGTGGGAGGTTGAGCTCGTTTGGAGGTTCGATGAAAACTTGGCGATCCAGTGCGGTTTTACTCTGCACATACTCCTGGGTAACGTCTCGCGTAAACCGTTTTTCGTCGTGCATCGAAGCTGATAATGCCAAAAGGAGTCTCTGTTAGAAACGAGCGACGGTTGGCACTTTTGTTGCTATTGATGTGGACCCATAATCGTTGTAATTTGGTGCTACCATGGTTTCATCTGGTGTTTTAGGGGCAGGTGGTGTTGTAAGTTGAGATCTTACGTAGAGTTTCACCTACGTTGAGATAAACACGCCGCTTTGCTGGGTTGTTTGGAGGATGACGGTTTCGCCTTCGTTCTAAATAAATTTGTAAGGTCCCTGCCATTGTTTCGGGTTTGTGTGGTATACCCACACTTGTGATTGGGCGGGGAGTCGACGGGGTTCTGAAAAGTTTTAAATAGCTGTAGGTCCCATTTGGTGTGTTAATCCGAATGCAATACGTCGTAGTGCCTGCCCCTTTCCACCTCCCGCATGGGTTTGTCAATTTCATATGCTCGTTGGTGCTGGGTTTCGGCTTGTGTTATACGTGCCAGTCTTGGTAGAGATCCATGCACAAAGAGCACGGGGAAGTCCTTCTGGGCCTATAACGCTATTCACGGCGAATGTAGCCATCAATAAGCAATCGTCATTTGCTGTCGATTTGCTGAGGTTGTCCCGAATTGCCGAATAAGCACGTCGGAGGGGGTAATGGTAACGTTCTACCGTTCCAATGGCACCTGGTGTTTCAATGAGTTCCTCTTCTATTCGGACATCATCCTGCCTCGAAGATTGACGAAACTAAGATGATGTGTAGTTTGATCCTTGATCAATGTGTAAGAAGTCAGGCGGGCCGCAGTACATGAGGATCCAAATGCGTCTAATTGCGCGCAAAACTTGTTGTGCTGGCTGACTTCTTACAAACCATTCCGCAGTGAAGTGAGTCGCCTTGTCAACCATGTCCATAATGGGCTTTCCATCTAACCACATCGTGTCTACCTTGACTTCATCATTGCAGTGTAAATAATCAGTCTCAATGGTGAGCTTGAAGCTGTGGGCTCCTTCTTTGTGCACATGTGTTGCAGTCTTCTGTTATTTTATTGATCGCTTGTTCATTTTGCGGCGTCTGTGAGCTTTCCATTTTCTCTCGTAATAAGTTGTGGGTTGCTTTGATGGATGGATGCCCGAAAGCGGAGTGTATTTGTTGATGTTCGTTGAACGCATAGAACACATACGGTTGATCGTTTGGGTGCCAGTTGTAGATTTGCAAATCGTGTAACAGTATCTTATTCTCTCAATAGTATATTATATAAATTTTAATTTCTCTAATCAATAATAAACGCTTGGGAGAGAAATATAGCAAAGTTAGCTGTATTGTGTACTATAACTACGCCGCACTGTAATTAGCCTGTCTCCTGTAGTAGTCTTTTCTTACAGTTATTGAGGACTAATAAGACAATCAATAATTCTGTATAAATGATTTCCTGAGTACAGTAACATTTATAAATTTCTGAAAGAAAGTGCATTTTTGAGGGTGACTCCCAATTATTTTAAATTATTCGAACACGTCGATATATCAAGTCAAGTAATGAAAATTATATCATTGAAAATAATTTGCGCCTTTCATATAAAAGTTTGTAAATATTTGAATGTATGGTCATTCGATATAAATGGGAATCACGGCAGCCAAATTTTCATCGAATCACTTCCTGAATGAGATTTGATGTTTCCAACTATTACAAATGGCTATGGATCCTATCAACCATTCTCATGTTTCAGGGACACTATACGAATGTACGCATCAATCTCTACCACGTTTGAATGTCCCGCCTACGATCTTCTCAATGCGGGCGTTCATATTGCCAAAAAGGAAAAGTTCCAGTTTACATCCATACACATTCCCTTCTTGGAAGTAGGCATTCAGTTCCCTAAACATAGACGGATAGGCTGGCTAGCGAGTGGAGGGAACCTAAGCTGTGACAGTATGTATACTTCAGGTCGGTTTTTCTTGCATCTAACCCTGGATGAGGTAAAGAAAAGTGTCTCGCAGGGCAGATATAGAGGATAGCGGTGGTATCAGGAGTCGTGGTGCAGTTATGTAGAGTCTCTAGTACCTCCATTTTCACCTGGTTAGTGGCTTTCTTTTTATGATACAATTATTATTCTTCCATCACTTTGGTCATTTTCAGTGATGTATTGCCTCTCGAAACGTCATCTCTTGATGAAAGTTTTCAAGAGATGGAAGTTCATCTTACCTGTTGGATTTCTGTTAAATGGTTTTCAAAAGTGTAAGCGCTGCGTGAATCGCTGAACTGATCATGTAGATTTATAACAAGTAGTTAAAGTGTCCATACTTACGTAACGAAGTTTTCCAGAGGACTTGTACAAGTATCCATGTGATGTATTGGTCATGCATTTGTATGCCTGCAGGGAACCGCCAAATTGAAGTTGGCGAAGAGTAATACAAGCCTGATTATTGTCATGTGTTCTGGGTAAAATATACTGACGGACTGGGGCGCGTAAATAGGACAACAATATTGTGTAATTTATTACGTACGGCACAATGTTATACGAGAGAATGCTACGGGTGAGCTTAGAGACAAAGTTTCCTGTTAAAGGTTTACAGCTAGAGTGCTCCTTCACTGATAAAAGAATAAATGTACAATTTCCAATCAACCAGGAGACAGGTTTGGCGACGTTGAAATAGTATGTTTCTCTGAGATTATGCTGTATTTCTCGTTCGTGGAACAAAAATGCCTCGTTGGTCTGATAATTGGAGTCATCGATTGATACATACGCCCAACCGTGGCTGTGACATCCATCTTGTCGGGTTTATAGATTCCAGTGGTAAGAAGAGTGATGTTCGGAAAACTCTAAAGGAGACACCCCTACAGACGTTCCGAACGTACCTCATCTTCCCCCTGTGTGGTGGATTCGAATTTTTGGGGTAGATATTTGGTAGCCGGGATAGTTTGAGATCCGTTCCAGAAGTGGAGAATACTGTTTATGGTATCGGTGAAATCTATGGGATCCACGGAAGTCTTTAAACAGGTATATATATATATATATATATATATATAAACATCATATGTTCTAGGTATTCCGTAAAACAGTATTGAATTTACTAACTGCAGCCTTCGAACTTTTCCTTTTTGAATCCATCGTAACATGTAATGAAGGATCGGAACTTAAACCCTGTCGAACTCCTACCTCATTTTCGTCTACCATCGAAGACTAACTAGCTTCATGACTACTTTATCCCTAGATTCTCATGAAAAACTTTTTGAACGTATTAAAGTAGCGACCTTCCATCAAACAGGAAAAATATCCGACATTAGTCGTTTTCGCACCCAACGTGTGCTTCAAAACCTGAAGCACTTGAATTTAAATTGTATGTCTGGTAGATATTTTTCATGTTGATAAAGATAAGATCGTTAACAACCACATGCGAAAATATATTCGAGTTTCAAGAATGTTTATTGTGTAAGTAGACAAAATATCCTCCAAGTTAATACCACCATACAGTATTTATGTGTCAATACACCCGATAATATACATGTGTTACTGATAAAGGCTTGAATCTAAGCTTCTGCCAACAAGCACATTCTATTTACATTATTTGCTAAATGGCGACCCTAATTCCAATAAGATCGCCATCTGCACCATTCCCTTTATCTACCTCTCTTTCTTCCTTACTTTCTTCACTAAAATTATTAAATCAATAAGTTCTTGTTACCGGCATAGATATTGATATCTCTCCACAGAAAGTTCAAGTCAGTATTGGTATTGACTCGCCCTCTTCCTACTCACTCCTTTGATATCTAGCTCCTTGGCCTAGTCCTGCAGTTTACTGCGCTCATTAGCCCTTTCCTGTCCACCACTGTCCCTCATTCTAACTTTCACTAATCACACATCAACCGTCAACTTTCTCCATTCCCCACTGTATACACACCCCTCTTCTAAAAACCTCAATACCTTCATAATTCCCAATCACTACCGTAGTCTACTCCTACTTCCATACGGTTAGACCGATGCGGTTTTCCTCCTGAAAATGATTTTGCAACTTCACAAACCACGTCAGTTTGCTCCCTTTGTGTAGCATCCGACTATCCGGATTCTGTTAGCCAAATGCATACATTTTTGACACCCACATTTCCCAAGAAACACACCAACACATTATACCCATCACCCTATCCTTTAACCCGTGCCTTTATCCTTCACACTAATAAAATATTGCCCTTAAATCAACGATATATCTTTCAAACGATTTCAACTTTCGTCGACCACGTACTAAAACGACACATCTACCGCACGGTAGGCGTGAAAAATCCCATCCAACCACAAACTCGAGGCTTGGAAAACAGAAAAGGGTATCATGTCGAATAGATCCGCATCTTAAGGGGAGAGTGAGATTCTTCCAGGTCTACCAGCGACTCGCTCCAACAATGGCACCCCACGAGTACAAACCTTGCCATCGGAGCCACATGGACTATTCTCTCCGGTAAACATCTCATTGTACAAGCGGTACTTAAGACGTACCGAAATAATAAGACCCACGTCACACATCTCTCAACTCTTCACTTTAATCACTTGTAAATTCCTCCTTAACTATCCCATAGTCACTAAAATCATTGAACCCCTACCGGACGACCGGAGTAAAATGATGAAAGAATTGATATTACTCTTCCAGTACGATACTCTTCTGTTCACAGAATAATACTTCTTAATGAAGCTCTCTTTGATCAGCCTCCTACGAGACGTAACATACCTCTATGATTTACAAGATCGTTCCCGCCTCATTATCCCTGAGTTAGAGCTTGAACCTATCGAAAAAGAAAACAGAAAGCTAATGACACATATCTGACCTTCTTCTGTGACTGGAACATCCTTCTCTTCCATCTTTTTGATCGAAGAAACATTTAATAAAAGAAAAGATATCATTTTTAACGCACAAACACGACCACCAGCCCAACCAACGCCTTCCCCAGATGAAAAAAGCACACCGATACAAGAAACCATTGACCCAAGATCCCCACCAACACCTCTTCAACAGCGAAACATCGAAACAAGTCCTGACCTAAACACCACAATACATCCAGTGATTGATCCTTCCCCAGCAGCAGCACCTCAACACACATAAATCCAGCATCAATACCTCGTACTTAGAGGGACAGAAGATCGAGAAACACACAGCAATCAAGAGCCTCAAGAACAAATTACGGGAGAAGACACTGACTCCGACGTCTACTGATCATCCACCACTTCCACCTCGCGACTAAATTCTGGACAAATCGCCAAATCAACAGCATCCCACTTTAAAGATAGGCTGTTTTGTGGAGATGTGGATGAAAGCATCATCAATACCATCCTGGACTATACGCTTCTAACTAATCAGATGGAATTATCGGAAGCAAAGAAAACCCTTTTCTTTTCCAACAATCGTAACGAACCAGCTCAGATATCCTACCTGAACAACTACACCAACTCGATGGCTTTTGAGGCCATTACGCGAATCATGATTCAAGAATTAGACTCAGCAGACCGGCAAAAGAAGACATAAATTAGATTGGATAGATTGGGAATTGCAAATTTCATCTCTGATCATGATCTTGTCGATGAAGGCAATGGTTTATTTAAGTATTTTTTTAGATAAACAGGCTGATTCCACAATGCCTCCCCATCTTCAGGAATGATATCTTCAGGTAAAAATCCTAAGAACAGTTGTTGCCTCCTATGAATGTTCTAAGATCTCATGTTCGAATGACTTGTCTGGAAATAACAACTTCCAGACACTCAAAACAGCACTAGCCCATTCAATTAACTTGCACAAAGAATCAACTGCGATGACCAGAAGAACCAACGAATCCCCATAAATGACCCTCTTCCGTCAATACGCAGGACAATCTGATAGAAGACCCAGTAATAATGTTAAATTTAAGAACAATCCTAACTTAACAAATAGAGCAAAAACAATCGGCTCCATAATAACATTAAAATCAACACCTTAGATCAAGATTCAACTAATAATTCGACACACCAGAAATTCAACAATAAACCTCGCTTCAGCTGAAACTACGACGATCTATCTAGGTTCAAGAACAACAAGATACCACACTGCTATAGGTGCGAATTCTTTCCATGGTCACCTGCCCATCGCTTTCATGATCGTTCAATGGGAAGCTACATTAGCAACCGCCTAAACTTGAGCGAGAGTTCCTGTCACATACTAGTAGACGTGATACATTGCTGCAAAATTGACAATGAACAAGACCAAGACTCGGACTTTGAAGATACTCCAGACGCCGTCCCACCTGACGACGACGCCAAAATATTCAACACACGAATATTGTCAATATCAGACAAGACTTAAGAAAATTGAGATGATAACGCCATGCTCGGTATGTATATATCACTGATACAAACTCATATATACAATTGTTTCTTCATATCATCTAACAAAGACTAGAGTATGATCATACGGAAACAAGAATGCGGCATGGATCAGTCCGATCCTGTCACAATCTGCACTACCAACGCAGTTATAGATTGTAATAACGTCGATATACATATACAATCTGATGATATCTTAAATAATTTCACCCAGCCTTCTGTGTTGATTGTGGTGCTCCGCGAATCGTTATAAGGCAATCTACCCTTAACCACATATACCACCATATCAACACTAAATCATGTATACCACCTTCACATGTATCCTTCCGTTTTGGAAACGAAGTTTACCCGTCACTCGAAACCGTACGTTTTACTCTGGCTACAGCAGAAACTGTTGACAATATCAACATAGACCTTGACGTTGTCCCAGTCAATTTTTCCCCCTAATTGGACTAAACGTCCTGGATGGTAACAAACTGATGATAGATAACCTAAATAATAAGCTCGCAAAACGACAACTGTTCACGAGAGACGGCTCTACGTCTTATTTTCAAAAATGGTACGTTTCACTGTTTAGAATTTCTTCATGACCCCTGCTAGGTGTATGTAGTACATACCCTACTACACCCTCTAGCATCATGCACGATTAACTACTCAACCGGTGAACTCCGGCGTGTACACCGACAATTCTTTAACCCAATCCCCATGAAACTCTTTATCCTCTTGCAAAAAAACAACCCTGTTACAATCTAACCCCGAAATACTACGAATCCTGAAAAAACAACGGTGAGCTGCTATCTCTGCCAACGGGTATCCTCAGCTCCGCTCATATTCCGTGTATCTTTTAGTTTAGATTCTGCTTCGTTTAACAAGTGGATCTTCATGGATGTGTTCTATATTAGCTTCAAAAAATTCAAGCATGCAATACTGCGTATTATAAACAAAGAGACACATTTTAGCACCTAAATTCATCTCAAGAACATGAAAACAAAAACAGTCTTGAATATTATGATCCGTTGTTAGACCACAATCTATACTGGCATGCCGAATAGAATAATGGTAGACCAGGGCTCCAACTTCAGACCTTCTTTCATAAAAATCGCAGATCTAGATTGAATAAATTTAGAACGTACCTACATCAAGGCGCACAAATAAATGAGTATTTTCTAGCGTTACCACGAACCAATAAGAACAGTGGTACGAAAACTAATTACTGAACACCCCAAATTATATTCCGACTTGATCTTAGTCCTGTAGGTCAAAGCAAGGAACGACAAGGCAGGTCCAGACGGCCTCGTACCGTACGCATTACTCTACGGTGAATACCCCCGCACCTCGATGCTAGAAGATTTTGGACGCCGCCCAACATTCGATGAACGTCGTGATATAGCGTATGTAATTCTTCGAGAGATGCGATTACACATTGATAAGATGAGGATCAATAGAGCCTTACGTTTAAATGTTCCAAAAGCTAGCCCTAAGAGACATAAGCGTGATTAATAAGGGTTGATAAGAGAGCATCTTGCTCAAATAGGGGTGTATGTGGTGCGAAAAGAGGACACTTAATAACAGTGTAGGAAAAAGAAAGGCATCTTTGTTAAAGAAAGGATAGCATATGGTAACATGATAAAGTTACGAAACTTATAAGTTACGTAACGGGGAAAATGTGGTACGAAAAGAGAGCAAATAGAACATTTTAGAGAAAAAATAAGTGCATCCACCTAACAGAAAAGAGGGCATGTAGAAACATTAATTCGTTCATAGGCACGCTTTTGCACTCCTTCAACACACACTATGCCTTGTAGGGTACTGACTCAGTTCATAACCAAGGAGTCCAAGTATTGGTCTGGAGATAGAAAGTCTATAGCAACAAAAATGGAGGGTCCTTACAAAGTTGAGAGCTCTGACCGAAAATCAAAATGGTACATATCCATGACATCTAGGATGATGCATTCTTATCGGAGACCATCCCTCTCAAGGATCCAAGAAGCCATACAAAGTAGATGGTGCAAGTAAGAAAAGAAGAGATCCGAATTTGTTTAAGAGAGGGACCATCAAAGTCATTCTCAAAGAAGACGTGCCTCATAATGCTAATATTGTACCTGGTAGACTCGTTCTCATATTGAAGGCACCAATAGACGGTCGAATGATTAACAAAGCAATATTCGTAACAGGAGGCCATCGAGATAAGTATAAGATCTTACGGTCCATTACTCTCAGAGGCTCCAACCAAGTTCAATCAGATTATTATTGGCACTTGAATCGCATTTTGGTTTTAATATATGGACTGCGGATGTTACCTAAGCATACCTGCAGTCCGCCATTCCCTAAACTCGGGACCTCTTTCTGAATTCCTCCATTCCAGAATTGGAACTTCACCCATCTAATACCTCAAGATTCTTAAACCGCTCTATGGACTTTCCGAATCCGGCAATCTCTGTCACCAGATCCTTCAGCATGATCACATAAATGACCTACAAATGGTTCAATTTAGATCTGCTTCTTCATTTCACTACATATTCAACAATGACAAGTTATCTGGGTTATCTGGTACGTATGTTGACGACCTCCTCCTCGCCGGGGAAAAAACATTCCAAGCTTTATTATGACTCACCGAGCACAGAGGTTCGAAATGAAAACATCTACTCCCCTTTCTAGTGACTTCTCTGGATTTAAACTCCAACTTGACAAAAAAACATCCTCGAACAAAAGTAGCAGCTTATCTTTCAAAGCTCAAACAACTTGAGAAAGATGCCAGTTTTATTTTATTTCGAATAATTAGAATGAAATTCGCATGGATTTCACACACAAGACCCGATTGCCTATTCGAAATCGCTTCTTTGGGACAAGTTACTGAGCATAATGTTACTGCAACCCCATCAACATACATCCATAATCTCAACAAAGCATCTAGATATGCCACAACGAACAAGCTCTCAATAAGCTTTCCAGAACTCGATCATGACAGCCTGCGGATGGTAGAATAATCAGATTCCTCATTCGCAAACAATCAGGATCTCTCTTTCCAACTCGGCTTCATCATCCTATCAACTGACAATACATCCACGGTAATCCATCTTGTCCTCCGCTATTATAAAGACAGAAGATTATACCGCTTGGCTATAGCTTCCGAATTAATTTCTTTTTCTGACATGTTGGTCTCATCCTACACGCTTACAATCGAACTCAAATTACTAACAAAAGATAAATGCCGCTAGAACTATTTACTGACTGAATATTTTATTAGAAACCATAAGTAAAGGTAGCAGAACATCAGAGAAACGACTGGTGATTGATGTTTCTGCTGCCCGTAATGGATTCAAAAACATAGGTTTGGTGAGATCGGAAGCTAACATAGTTCGACCATCCTATTCCACATTATCAACTTCCATCTAACACCTAAATCATATAACGCTACATACTTCACCTTCATTTCTTCTTCTTACTTCCCCTTCCCCGAACACTACAAAATAAATGGTATTATTTTTCACTTTTTCATTTCTCATCTTCCTGAATTACCCCTACTACCAATTTGGTAAATATATAATATATATACATATATATAATTAATTACCATACTGTTTACTATTTAAACCAAGCTTCATACTCTAATGAACAATATGGTATAATTAATACTCTAATGAACGATATGATATAATTCATACTCTCATGAACAATATGGCATAATTATTCGTCTTCTCTCTCACACCTGACATATTTAGTCATATGGCTTACTAGTTGACACACACAGTTCTACACCTTAAGAAACCTTAATTCCTTCCCCTTAGCTAGTTAAATGGTAAAACCACTGAAGCACATTAAATATATATCACTTAAAGCCTTAATATTAATTTATATTATCTCATATCCAACTTCAGCAATAATATAAGAAACTTTATACACTTCTTCTCGTTTGGTATACAACATCATGGTGCTCTTTCAGCGAATGGGGCCCTCTGTAAAAAGACATAATATCCACCAAGTGAATACCACCATACAGTATTTATGTGTCAATATATCCGATAATATACACGTGTTACTGATAAAGGCTTGAAGCTAATCTTCTGCCAACAAGCACATTCTATTTACATTATTTGCTAAATGGCGATCCTAATTCCAATAAGATCTCCATCTGCACCATTCCCTTTATCTACCTCTCTTTCTTCCTTAATTTCTTCACTAAAATTATTAAATCAATAAGTTCTTGTTACCGGCATAGATATTGATATCTATCGACAGAAAGTCGACAATTCGGTATTGATATTGACTCACCCTCGTCCTACTCACTCCTTTTCTACCTATCTCCTTGGTCTCGCCCTGCCGTTTACTGAATTCATTAGCGCTTTCCTGTCTATCACTGCCCCCATTCTAACTTCCACTAATCACACATCAACCGCCAACTTCCTCCATTCCCCACTGTATACACACCCCTCTTATAAAAACCTCAATACCTTCAAAATTCCAAATCACTACCGTAGTCTCCTCTTACTTCCATACTGTCTGCCCGACGCGGTTTCTCCCTGAAAATGATTTTACAACTTCACAAACCACGTCAGTCTGCTCCCTTTGTGTAGCATTCGACATGTATGTCTTTTGATCACTATATGAAAATTAATGGCGAAAATGAACGGAACCAAACGATACTACCAACATAATCCCTTATTACCGACCTTGATCACTGTGTACTCACTTAATTCACCAAAACAGTTCCCTTTAATCAATTTAACAACATCTGTTATTAGTTAAATCGTTTAAAATGTCTTCTTGATCCAAATTTACAAATGATGTATCAAGTATAATTTGCATGTCAAAATATTATTTTTACACCGCACATAACACTGAATTAATGTATGGCAGTTGCCCAATCGTGTCGGAACGATTCGATATACGTGCGAGAAGTTTATTAATACGACCCATGGCTAGATGGAAGCCGAAAGCGAGTGATGAGCGACGAGATGTAGCAGCGTGCGAGACAAGAAGAGAGATGGGAAGAGCGACTATAAGGACGGAGACAGATCAGAAGAAAGGAGCATGTTGACGATGACTGGTATATGGAAGAAAGAAGAAAGATGACGGTGATAAGTCGAACCAGAGGAATGGAGCATGATTACGGTTCCAAGGGAAGAATTGGAGGAAAGAAGTATGATGACGGTAATAAATAAATACGGAGACGACTCCGCAAGAAGAGAAAATGAGGAAGCTGACGAGGGACTAAAGGAAGACAGCGACCCCGTCATAGAAGAAGAATAAGAGGGTACCATTGAATGAGGAGGAATGGGAATGATAGTAAAGACAAGAAGTAACAAGAAGGAGGGTAGAATACACGGCCAGAAGGAAGGAGGCAGAAATGAATGGAAACCAGGAGTCATGGCACCCACGACCACCGTATACCCTACACAAAACGTAAATAAGAGGCAACATAGCATGAAGTTATTACATAATCTATAAAAGGCTGTTTCCGCACACTACAGTATACACGACGCGGATCCCACTACTGGCAACGCACCACCCATCTAGTGATTTATAAGCGATACACTGTAGTATGACACACATGAATCCAACACGAGTGCAAATTATCTCTAATTAGTCGGATTATAACTTGCTTTATTTATCACACGTGTATCTCTATCATTAAGCTATTTTCGTATTTCGAAAGGGGTACTTATCTATCACTTCAGATACGATGAATTAATTAATAAAGAAGGAAGAATTATGCAAGACAACATGAAATCATTACATACTACAACCACCACACTTACCAGTCGGTACACCCATAGCGTGGACATTCAATCTAAAGCGCAAACTAAGTCGGGCACTCCAACTGCACAGGCGAAACGGTCCTCTTGCGAATCCCGCACAACCCTGACCGACCTCGCTGCGAATTAGATCCAAGGATGGACACTAGCGTGGACGTTGACTAGATCGTTTGGAAAGGTACATCATCGTACCAGGTCTATAGTCACAATACGCTTCCAGTAACCGTAGACCTTTGTATCAAACTCACAGCCCACGTTACAATTATTATTGCCTCCATCGCCTGCACTTGACACACCGTAATTACCTTCTCCTGTGCTTGAGATTCAGTTGCACTCAGGATCTTTTTCTTTCCTTCTCACTGATGGCCTGTTTCGACAGCAGTATATAAAATAAGTTTTTCAAATTATACAGATCAGATCCAAAGGAAAATATGTGCGCAGGAGTTAACTAACATTTCAAAATGTTTTTACTGCTTTCTTTTAGGGCTCTTCCTATATTCTTTATTAATCCTATCAATTTCTTTCTACATTTTTACTACTTTAACCAATCCTCTTTTGTCTCGATTCCACCTTATTCGATGAACTTCCTCAAAGGATGAGACTCTTTGTTATTTATTAACCCCTTGTAGTACACATTTCTGTAATTCATTCCTCTTATCATATAGTTATTGTATCTATCCTTCTTCCTTTACTATCCCTACGCTCATGAGTGCAGAGTTTCTTAGGCGGCGGGTTGAATCTACTTCAGTAATCGCACCAAACCTAGATTCGCGGTTGTATCGTGAACTATGATCATAACTTTATCTGCCTGAGATTTTTATAACTCCGTGGGATTTCTCCTGGCACTTACGTGTGCAACGATGTTGTCGGATCTTTTATCGGCAAAGTTTTATTCATTTTCTGCAGTACCTTCATATTCTACTCAAAGGAGACGTAACTTTTTATTACCACTATCATTTGTAATATCTTCCCTCACTGGAAGAATCTCTTTCCATACTTGAAGATGAATTAATCCTCCGTCAAAGACATTCCAATATTATAGAACTCTTCAATTCAGCTCCATCACGCATCTCATGATAGCTAACACTACACTGACTGGAGACTCTAATACACATCATTTCTCCATTCTCAATAATTCTCATCGATCTCCTGAGTCTTATTGTAACACTTTCACCAAGGGCTGATTCCATTCGTCATTGTGTTGCTCGTCAGTCATGTGCTCGTTAAGTTTTCCACATTAATGCAAACAGTGAAATCCGTTACACCGTTTTATTTGTGAAAATACATGGTGTCATTAAAGCTGAATAGGAAGAATATCTAGCTCATATAAACGAGAACAACACAGCAACTGCAACTATTTCATTTATTTCCAACCTAGAACCTTCCACACCAATTTCGAATCTACTTACAATCGATCAACCTATGTTTTGATGTCCCAATAAATCCAAACAAACATAGACCAATTACAGAAAACTTTTACCAACACACAATCTCTACCCGCAAAGAAATGTTGGAACTGCAACAGCCCCAATATTTCATGCTGCTTACCTTTGGCGTCATTTACTTCTCAGTCTTCCCTCTTGTATTAAATATACTTTCCTCGTTCCTGACATTTCTGCCTTTTTCGCTTACTATGTTAGTTCCCTTCCGTTATAACCATCCCTCTATTAATTGACTCTCCTTACTTCTTTCTCTCTTCCCTTTAGGTCTTGTAACTATCGATTTGATAGCCACGGTCTGTCAATTGGTAGCCCGAGTTCTCCTTTACGACACGTGCAATCGTTGTCACACTAATTAGTGTGGTAACCTCTCGATCTGGACCTCTTGTCATAATTATCTCAATCCAGATCTCCCAGAACCACCAAAACCATTACGTGCAGCTACCAATAGACTTAGTTACTATGCAGAGAAATATGCCAAGATTGATGCCAACGTTTATATAACCAAGTTTGACATGAGACATTATTGGATTGATTGAATCCCAAAGCAACTGGAGAAGACATTTTGCGAATCCTATCTGCAGATACTTTCACCCCAATTAATTAAAATAACACTCTTTACACAACTTCACAGCACCGCAATGCCCCATCAAAAGCGAACAAATCCGCCAAATTCAACAAGACTTAGTTGAATTCATAGATTCAGTCGAAGAATCAACATCAACATTCACCAAAAATTGGAACACAGGAATCGACACCTCTAAAATTCAATCACACATGAGCAGTATCTTCTATGTTTCAAGAACTGAATGACTACATTCAAATAGCGTAGTTTTGGGTTTAGGTAACATAAACTAGGCCATGACTTGGAGGTCCGTGTGGGTTATCTACGCAACACTACAGTGTTTGAATGATTGTGGATGGAAACTGAAAAATCAACACAATTTGAAGATATAACGTATGGGGCATTACCTATTTGCATGTGGAGAGCGTAGTTTTTAATGTATGAGGCGTACAAATATTTTTACGGACAGTGTAAAATAAATGGAATAAATAGTTCAAAGCCACTTTCACGTTCTGGAAAAGCGCACGGATGTGTAATTGAAATGTTCTTTCAAGCACCGGACATTTCTATGTATGTGTACTGTATTAGAAATTACAAATGTGACAGAACCAAATCGATGGTCCATGCAACAAATTCTACAATGATTGAACTATTTCTTGTACATGATGATGATCATCAATTAGTTGAAAAATTTTGTAACTATTTCTGACGGTGACACGACTGCAAATTGCAACACTAATTACAAGGAAAGTGAAAAAAATTCCTCCATATGAAGTTGGGATTTTGGTAAAAAATTAGAATTCCAATTTTTTACGAAAATTCCAACTTCATATGGTGGAAAAGTTTTAATTTACCACAAGCACCAGTAAAAATTTTCAAATTTATCATTTTGATGCAACAATTCTTCATTGGGCGGCAACACGACCGTACAATCTACCGCCGAGTAACTGTTACATCGCACACCAGTCGCCAAGTGACTGTTACATTTTTCTTGCTTCTTCCGCTCCCACACTCAGATATTCCAAAAAAACCACTTGGTTTACTAATTTAATAGTAGTACTACGATTGAAATCTATCTACATGATATGTGACATCTATTACATCCCAAAACGTTTTTCATCATCTATCACCAGCAAACACCTATTTAATCGTTTATGTAATATCGCTTTATTTCAGTAACTCCTTACATCATTATTTCAAAGTATCCACTACAATTGGATTACTAAACCTATATACTATATAATCGTCATCGTCTCCAGCAACATTCTCCACTTATTTTACCAACATACGTAATGTCTTCATCTGTGGAATCATCTGCATATTCTCGACAAAAGAGCTCCGTAGATCGACATAACAGTACCGCTCGTGTCTGACTGAGGTTGAATTCACCCGTTTCCTCCTGTTCCTCTTCTCGACATTTACAATAGAGTCTAATTCAAAGACAAATTCAACAATAGTATACAGTAACATCCCACCTCTTTATAGGATGTATGAATTTAAAGTTTCATGACTTCGAACATACATTGTATAATCATCTTTAAATGTAACTACCAATTTTATGCTCCTTTTTCCCGGTCTAAATCTCTACCATGTCGAAAAGCTGGCAGCGAAGGTGGAGAGTAGGTGTAGAAAGGTATTTTCCTACGAAATTCAGGACAGTGGTAGATTAGCTTCAAGTTTCTATTGAGTATTTAGATAGATAACGCAGTCATTGAGTCAGAACAAGATGATAGTGAAAATGAGGAACGCTCTACTTTAGATTTGATGTATTACTGAAAGTCCTCAATTACCGTTGGCAGGAAAAATTATGTGCCGACAATTGTATTATCTATCCTTTTTGAATAATACATTGTTAACAAGACCCATAGTGTTTATATCGGTAAATAATGCGCAGTTGAGGAGTCGGTTTCCCCACTGTGGGCCATAGTGACTGTGGGGCAATAGAATGAAACTCAGTTACCGTAGGGTTCGAATTAATTTTCTCTTTGGTCCTAATGATAGCATTCTTCACCGCGGTGTGAACAGAGAGGTTGCCTTGTGCGACGGCAGAATTCCAAACAGAAAAATTCAATCTTGCACTGTTACAAATTTTCGACATTTATTAGTTCGTTCAGGTAATTCAGAAGTGTATGCAACAAAATATATAGTACCAACATTTAAATTCAGTCTTAGTTTCTTGTACCTTCCTCCCGTTTATATCATACCAACGAAATACTGTCCATTTCCTGTCCGTATTGTACTTTCTGTGCATGAATATCTCCTCCTAATCTATTCCTACCTAAATCAAAGATTCGAAACCTTTTCCAGGTGCAACCAGTATAGTATCACTTCACCTCTTAAAGGAGCCTAAAATCACATTAATCGGTATTCTCTATCAGAGTGTATAGCACTGTTTTCGCAAATTTCCTCACCACCTAAGTCAGATGGTATGGCTACTATAGAAAAATCGTTAGGTCTAAGGTCGAATATTGAATAAATTTCAACTTACTAAGTCAACATTATATGTACACAAGTTAACTTGGAAATTCATAATCATTTCATCAAAAGCCACATCCAAAATATGGGCAGTGGTAACGGACGCCATGGTTCCATCGCCTTTCCATCACCATACCACAATGAGTAACCCATCAACCATAGAAGAAGGATGATCAATATAAGAACTAGACGATGATTAATACAAAGCAACAGTAAAAGCACTGGGGAGACAAGCAGCCTCAACATTAATTGAAACACTATTTGTGGCCAGTCACAGGCAATTGACTACACATCAGTCGTATTCGCTCGTTTTTCGGTTCGATTGATCGTAACGGTGATCCTCCGCGTCAAATTTATTTCATCGTGGTCGTAATTCGTAACTAAGTAGGACAGGCATTAAGGCGCCGGAAAATTTAGCTTACAGTACTATTACTTGAATGTCCATTGCAGTAAAATTTCGGCTGTCCTGCCAGTCACAAGTGATGCTGACGTAGATTACTTGGCTCAGTTGCCGGTCTTTGTACCGCCCACTGATGACGGCCGAGTTCGATTCTCGGCGTAGTCATTTTCCTTCTTTTATCATTCGGGTAGTGCTGCCACGTGGCACTATTTAATACGCCAGCGGGACAAACTGTCCCATGCGATCTGCCGGATGTTGCAAGTACACATTTCTCAGTTAAGTCAATGCCGGCGCTTCACCTTGGCAACGATTTTCTTCATGTATTTTCACTTGGAAAGGAGGTCCCTGACAAGTTCTGGAATGTCGACGTAAGGATCCGTCACGGGCTGAAAAGTCCAATTTCGCTTACATGGTAATCTTTCCCATTGTGCGCGGAAAATAGGACTTTCGATGCCTCGAAAACGTCGACAATGTGTTTGATCACCTCGTGACGAGATGCAGTGTATTCCATTAGGTCTATCATTTTCTATGGACAGGGCCTTGCCTAGTAGTGAGTCACGATAATTGATGAGTCTTGCGTAATGCACGGGTCCTTCTTTCCACCTTGGATGGGCGAACTGTCGTATACGAATTGGTTGTGCACCGCAGTCATGAGGCAGGGACCGAACCATATAAATCTGAGTTTGTGACCACGGTCGTTAGCGCGTCGAACGAGGACGAAATCTCAGATTTCAAAAGAATTGATAACGATATTCGTAACCATAATTTGTGTCGCGATGGAACGCTCGCGGCGGAGACTGGCGGAGTGAGTAAGGTGCTTGTGTACCTGGTCCATTGTCGCATTAAATGCGGAGATGACGATTGCTCGCTTCACGCGTGCGTTCTCAAGAGTATTTTCTTCAATGCAATTGGGGTATCCCTGAAGTTTACGTAGGATACGATGGTTTGGTTTGATACTAATCATCTCCTCAAGTGGGCTGCGAGCTATTCCATCTGGTCGGTGTCCAAGTCCGTCAAGGCTTGATTTATTGAGGGCGGGAGCAATGACTAGAATAAATGCATTTCAATCTTGGTGTGCGAACTTGAGCTCGTCTAGCATCGATATTGTAGCGGACAAGATGCACAATGAGTGAGTCAACGGTTCTGTTGCACCAAGGAGCATAATCTACAGTAAAGTTATGGCGAATGCGCTGTTGTAGAGAGATGTTGCATGACTTCATTTTTGAAGTGTGAGTTTTGATGAGATACTAAAACAGTGGTCGTAGTAGGCACACGGTTTCAACGTGCAAGTACATCTGCAATATTCTCAGCGTCGGCTGAATTCGTATGATATAGTCATCAAAAGCCACTGAGGTCATCCTTGACTACAAGCAAATACTTTTAATCGGTAGCGCCTTCTCCAAGGAATAAGTAGTCTATTGGATAACCTCTTTGTGCTTGGTGGAATGGAGTAGGATTGAAAACGGACGAGGCACCTTGTTGACTTTTATTCCAAGGGCTCTGAGCATACATGCTGCATTGAAGGATCGGACGTCGTCACAGAGATCCGTCCATGTAACATTTTCACATATAGCGTTCCAGGTGCGATCTTAATCACGATCACCCGCTTTTCTACAGTGGGTAGCGGTTAGCAGACAAATCTTGAGGTCAGTACAGTTTGGTGAAATACATGCGGCTCCTTTTATGCATACTAAACCATATTCACGGACCTTAGCGTTGATAGGATCTGAGAGCATATGAGCAGATTTGGCAGAAGAAATCTAGGAAATTGGTCATTGTTCATTCAATCTCTGGTGACTTTTGTGGTACGGTCATACCTATGAATGATAATGCCGCATTGATGAGGCGGACGTGACTTGTTTTGTGATATCCGCGCATCCAGCGGTTCATCATATCAGACCATATGTTGTAGTCACCAGGGACGTGCTCGAAACGATAATCAAAAGCGCTGAGTAATAATTCCCAGCGAATTCTTTCTAGAACCATGTGACGGTCATGGGATGGTTCCATAGCGGCGCGATTAAAATTGAAGATCTGGTTGCGATGGTCTGTGGATATACGCATAGTCCGATCGCACACTAGTAGGTAATCCAACTTTCAAAACGCTTGTACAGCAGAAAACGGTTCTGACTCGTACTTTTACAAATGTAGCTCACGGTTGGAGAAGGTGTCGCTGATGAACACCAAAGTTTGGTGCGCCGGTTCCAGTATAGGTCTTGAAATTTTATCTGGTGCACATTGCGTAGTTCAGACAGCCCAACGCCTGTAATAGTCATCTGTTTGAACGCACTTAGACGTGTTTGAGTCACGATTCATGAGCTGCATAGATTGTTGCAGCTGTTATTGCCGTTGGTTGAATGTGACTTCATGCTTCTCGTTCCATTCCAGATCTGCGACCTCCAAATTTGAGATTCACACTTTCTTGCGAATGTCATTATCCTTCGCGTAAGAAATTTCGAGGAGTTCTCATAAAAGTCAGCGAACCGCGGAATGCTTGTATAAATCCAGCTCACACCGTGTATGTACTCGCAGAGTTCTGCAGCAGTACACAGAGTATCACCGTCTTTGAGGCCAGATAGGTTCTTCGGGTTGAATGTCAGACCTTCTGCATAGATGATGCGACCGCACAATTCCGCTTGCTTGAGGAAAACCTCGGAAGAGAAACGACGCGGTTCCGGCCGCGGCAGATCTCGAAGAAACTTTTAATAATCTACAACAGCTTCCTTTCATCTCTTGCGAAGATGACGAATCTATCTATCCAGGCCTTGAAATTATCACTCAGTTAGGTAAATCATGCGGTTACCATCTGTTGGCAGTTGGCATCTGAACCCTCTTTCGTTTTTGGAGTCACAATACCACACTTTCAGCAGTCATGACATCAAACAGTGGTTGGCTTTCCACATGAAGTGGTGCTTGCCAGTACCCGCTGCAGAAGTAGATGAAGGGTAATGCCTTCGCTCCTTTAGCATCAACAAGCTCCGGCTCTATGTTAGGCATGCACCAAAATTTCTGTAGTGTGGCATTGTTTACGGGACGATAGTTAAATGTAAAGCAGTACATTGACGAAGGGAGCTTTGGTATAATGAATGGGCTGGATACCCATTCTAGTTCCGTTACTTTCTTCACCAGGCCGAACTTGAGGAGTTAGTGAACATTCTGAACCACGAACTCTCTTTTCTCGCGATCGATAATGACGCCATTTGGAGCGTACTGGAGCAATGTTTGGTTTTGGGTTGACACGAAGAGGTTCGATGTAGGTGGGCATCGACGCGTCGAGCTTGAGCTTTATTATGTCTCCGTAAGTCGAAATTAATATGCTAAGTTCTTTTCGACCAGTGTCACTCATGCCATTTTCCCTTTCTTCGCCAATCTTCTCTTCAAGAGCATTTCCTTTTTCTTATTTGGCTTCAGGTCCAATATAAATCCAACTGTCCTCCTCTTCAATGTCGTTGTTGTTAGCTCCACAATCTATATGGTAGACTTCTTCCATAATACGGGCAACTTTACCATGCGACGCAGTATAGAATGCGAAGTACGATGAAACTTCTACGACACCGGAGTGTCTTGCAGCGGCAGCGACGAGAATGTTGCGTATATTTAGGCCGACGTCCTGGAGGAGCAGCTGCTCAAGGAGTGGATCTCCGACAGTTTGATCCATTACAATTCAACAAACTCCACGAAGAGTATATCTGTCCCGTGGCGGTTCTGGAGTTCGGTGTTCATTATTATCGCTTTCTTTAACTTGAGAGTTACAGGTTTTCCATCAGTAAGGTTAACGACCATGTTCAAAGCTCGCGGATACATTATAGTTTCCACGCTGTGCTCTACGCCACCCTTCTCCAGTCCTCCAAGGGTTTGTCTGTCGATTATGTTGTCGTCGTAGCATGTGTCAGCACAGATGGTTGCACGATGACGATTTTCAAACGTCGCGGTAAATATAACGCTTGGGTAAATATAACGCTTGGATTTTCCTCATTGCTCGGATCCACTATTCGTTCAGTGACGTCATCTCTGATCTCTGGTGGATCTGCGCTAATTAAATAATTGATATTTTACATCCTTCGGACATTCCTTGCAGTTTCGTAGGTAGTGGCGTATAACTTTCTTTCTGTGTTCCTCCCAAAGGCACAGAGGTTTCCTCGGTAGGAAATTTCCTGCTTATTTCCGTTCATTTTCGTTCCAATGTGATTTTCCTTTCTTGTACTCGAGGTAAAATAAGTCGCGGTCGGGTTCTTGTTAGGCACATTTTTGGTTTCCGCGACGTACACTTGCAGTTAAGGGCCTCTTTCAAAAATATCGTGATGAGCTTTCAGAGGTCTTTTTCCAATTTCTCATCGTACACGATCCGGCGACGCATCTGACGTTTCAGTACCGCCGGGTACAAACGGTTTACGAGCAGTTGGGCTGTTTTCTTGGGTTTTGTCTCGAAAAGAACCGCAGCTGACATCTTCGAAACGCTCGATGAAATTGTCGCAGAAATTGGTGATTCGGGTATTTGCGTCGTAAATGGGAGTTGGTATCGTGAAGCCTCGAAGTGCATTTTCGATGACTGATGGGTCCACTTCTGCAGTGCTTATTCTTTCGACGATTCCCTCGATGTAGGTCTGAATTTGCCCGCTAGTGCCGTCTTTTGCATCGCTGACAGCGTCCGCGATAATATCAAACTTGCCCATAAACAGCAAATTCTTCAGTAACGACCAGTCAATGCATGCTGTGTGTGAAACGGTCGTTAGAGTCTGGATTTCCATTTTTTCCCAAACTTCCACTTCGTAACGCTCACGTTCGTCTATAACTTATACGCTTTGGAAGCGGGCAACTTGCACGGTTTCAACGCTGTGTAAGACGGGCTCTTTGATAGGGGCAAATACGGAAACAGTTCCCGAACTTTGCCCGTCGTTGGAAGCTGGTGGCGTACTGATGATATTCATAGTTTATGTTGCACAGTTGTTACGACGATGAGATGACAGCGGTAAATGAAGCGGTGAGTCAGTGCGATGGACGTGGCACGTGTTCAGACGCGGAGTAACACTCGAGAAAGTTTTGTGGTCAGCCATAGGCAATTGACCACGCTTTGGTCGTATTCACTCATTTTTCGGTTGGATCGATCAGAACGGTAACCACCCCGCCTCCGGGTTAAGTTCATCATGGTCGAAATTTGTAACTAAGTAGGACCGGCACTAAGTAGCTGGTAAACGTAGCTTACATTACGGTTACTGTGATTCCAACTACAGTATAACTTTGTTATCCCGTCGGCCTCCTGTGACACTGATGCAGTCTTCCTGGCTCAGTTGGCTGTCTTTGTATCGTCAACCGATGACGCACGAGTTCAATTCTCTGCGCCGTCATTTTCCTCCTTTCAGCATTCGGGTCGTTCCGCCACGAGGTGCTATGTAATACGACGACGGGCCCGAGATTTGAAGAAATGAGATGTAGATTTACTAAAATATTTATACACCAAGAATTTTAAAAAGTGAATGTGGCTACTTAGACCTACGCCATTGCGACGAATGACTTAATAAAATCTGACATTAGTAAATTACGGAAAAGGGGAACAACAGCCAGTAAATGGATTATGCAGCTGTGGATGGTTCACGTTAGAACTTTGCATCAACGCAATCGCTAGAATACATAGCAAAAGTGGAATCATTGGACGAAGACATGCCAAGGATCTGATTCGTGAAGTTAATATGGAACAGCAGACGTTTAAGCGACACACTGATTGACAGGTTATGTTATATAAGAATACCAACATTATACATGAATGTACGAAAAATGAGGAAAGTCTGAATAAAGCAGCAACCGCCAAAGTAAATGAAAATATAGCTTTCAAAGATGTGAAAAGAACACTAACAGCATCACTACTGCGCTCCGACATTGTATTCTATTCAATTCTTTTGAGATGGATAAAACTGTGCACCCCTACTAAGTGAATATTTCCCTATTTTTACCTGTATAATTCCGATAGAAAAATTTCATTCGAGTTTTTTCGAGAAATACGGGACGCCGTATCGCTATTTCTATTTTCCCATGCGAACACTTGTACGACGTTTGAATGCATTCGCATCTCCGGAGATCGTAAAAGTCAAAATCAGAAAAAGGACGGAAGATAATGCCCTTCTTCCATGCAGCACCAGACCATTCTCATCACCCTAATGTCGCTCTCCTGTCTACTCTACTTCTCTTCACCACTTCATCTACTGGAATCCAAATCTTCTTCCCATCTACATCAGTTGGTCTTATGTACTTTATGGTCCTCTCAGGAAATTAGCGACTTGGCGAAAGCATGGCTATCGGCGTCTGAGGATCCTATTATGGGTATAGCTCAAATAGTCAGACGGTTTGTTCGTACAGTGTACAGCGCGTACATATCATGTTCCCCGAAGTACGACATTTTGAATGGAAGGTATCATACACGATCGGCAAAGTCAACGAAGGCGAAGTTCGATCAAATGTCGGCAGATATTCAAAAGTTTCAGAAAGCTATTTGCCGTATGATGTCCTCAAACCCCACAGGATATAACGAAGCTCTTTTTTTTCAAATTATTTCGATGTCTATTGCCGTCCTTCTCGGCAAAATAATGGGGATGTCGTACGAATTTAAAGACTGGGACTATGAAGCTTGGCCTTCTCACTTCTAGTGAGAATGTCAAGATTCATGGTCCCAGTATTTTGAACGACAAGTTGGTGTTCAAAATTCTGCGGGCGTCCAAAATTCACAGTGTCAGTCATTGATCGGGATGAGGTACAGCGGGTATCGTCTACTATTCAAGACAATGACACAGAAAGTAGAGCTACAATTTCGGCAGTATATTCAAGTCAACCCGGTAAATCTTTTACACCTACTACATGTACGCCTGCGCTGATTAAATATGATTACAATGAGGTAGTTCTAGTCATCATAATATCACGGAATGATACACGGGGCGGTCATATGGGACGAAAAACAGCAAAGAACCAGAAACAGGTCGACGCTACGATGAAACAGAACTCTTTAAATGGATCAAATATTGCAGCGACAATGAAGATAATTGTACTATTGTAAGAGGAAAATTGTTCAATGCGCGCATTCGCCTTTGTGCCCTGTGGGACTCAGGAGGACAAAAATGAGAAGGCTGAGTACTTCAGAATGATGCATTAGCACATATTTACTTCGGGCTCGGGAGATAATGCAAGAAGAGTAGGAAAGAAGACTTCCTTGTCTTACTGCCCATTACAAATCAGTACTGGAGTCATCTACAACGGTAGCCCCAGATACTGGCAATTTATGAAATGTTTCAGCCACGGTCAACTATGGTGTCTAGAATGATGTGAAGACCCTCGAGTACCCTCTATTGGATAGTAGAGGAGTCATCAAGTTCCACTAGAGTCCAAAATATGTAGCAAAAGATCGGACTTTAACGCATAGTGCTCTACTTCATCCCATATTATGTCGCCACGTTTTTCCACATGTGTTTACCAATTTGCGGCGAATAGCACATCTCCATTTCGTGCGGTAAATGACTCCCGTGTGTGTTCCAAATAAAAATAACTTCTTTTCCATCATTATTTGCTATCATACCACTTCGAGCAGCACCTTGTTATAGACACCAAAGCCCAATTTCATATGCATCTCGTTGTAATTATACAATCATATTTTGTAGAATTCTAGCTGCGTTTATAGTTGTGACCATGCGTCCTGTCCCATAATCTGCATGTTTATTGAAGGAGCTACCAGCTGGACATGAGAAAAGAAAAGAACCGCTTCATGTCTTTTCGGAAAGCCTCCTGTGCACTATCGTAACATTTTTGTTTTTCATCGGCGTCCTCTGTAATTTTCTTCTAAAAATCGGACAACTTTGGTAAATCCCATCAGCATTATAGTAGCACAAGGTCCGATTACAACCATTAATGGTATAGAATAAACCAGGTAGAAGAGTACCTTTGATGATTCTCTTTACAATTGAAGAGGAGCCTAGAATGTTTATATTATTCATGCTTCCGGGAGATCCGAAATTTACAGCCCATATTCATAGCTCTCCCTCCACAATTTCTTCGGGGACGATGGTAGCCTTTATCCATATTCCTTTAAATTATCCTGCTAAATCTATCGTCAAATGTTTCCAGTCTCAATTTTGACAGTTTCATGACCAAAAACACCCAATAAAACCTCTCTTTGCGTTGATTTGAATTGTTCGCATCAAATCTGCTTCTGTGGTGTCGCGCAGGTATTTTTTGCCTAACACAGGCACAACCTTGTGAAAAAAGCTGTAAACTAGAGGGTTGTATACTACTCTGAGATTTGATATAACTCATCCGTTGAATCAAATGCCCAACCGTATCCAATAATACGCAAAACTGCAATTATGCGCATTGTACGATGAATACCGGACTTCTTTAATGCATCTTGACGTGAATTAAAACATTTTCATCCATGCAGTGCTGTGACAATTCGTTCGAATAGTATGCGAGGCATACGGATCCGTCACTCGAAGCCTTGTTTCTCATATATGGACTCCGGGCTAGATTACATCCTGTTAAACGTATTCATTCATTTTGCAAACTTTCACAGTTTGTTCGAGTTCTCGCTATATCTACCCTATTATGCACTCTATCTGGCTTCAACATCCGCTGTGTTTGGGGTAGGTCCAAGCCCGGGGAGAATCCTTGTAGTGCTCATGAAAAGGATAGCATGATCATCATCGCTATCGTCGTCACTTTTCTCTGCAGAGCTCCACCACTCTGGATTTGCAATATTGTCATTCATGACGGCCTACTGGAACGTGCGTTTTTGTCTGGTGTAATAACCGCTACTTTTGATGCTACTGTGAGCTTGTATCTCAAATCAAAATCAATTCTGTATCCACAAATCTTTCCACATAAATAATAGCGATATTATATGATCAGTCAAGTGAAAGTTCAGAAATATGAACAATCTATGCATGAATTTCCATATCTTCCCAACTTGGGTGTACTATCGGTCTGTAAGGACGCATTGGGTGATTAATTAATAGCATGAGACGAGGCAGACAGTGAAAGTTTTATTTCACTCTCTTTTTTGATACAGTACTAGTTATCATCTCACCTCATCGTTCCTTTTTGTCAATTACCACCCACTCACTACCCACTGGTTCGTCTCAGATTATGAATCGTGCTGAAATCATTTTTTGTTAAAATTCACTACATTGGGGACGGAATGGCGAACAAAGGGAAACGAAATGAGTAAATCAACCTATTATGGTTGATTAGAGACAGGCCCATAATCAACATGATCTTCGGTGGGCAAGACAAACCATTGGTGTACATGAGCACAATATGAAAAAAACTATCCGAAACTAGATATGGTAGTCCATCCCGACAAGGCAGGAAATTAGTCACGTTCAAGGTCTGGATAATGTGCATATCTTTTTTCAAATGCATTTGACGTTGTGAAATTATTCAGAGAACAAATTATGGGTCGAAAATATGTCGATGATGTCAAAAAAGTACGCATACCAAAGACCCTCATTTTTTATTTGGGAACAAACAAATGTGGTGATCATATACAAAAAAGAGTTGACAAAATGGTACTAGAATCAAACGCAGAGGCATATATCATAGATGTAGAGGACTAGGTTCCTCTTGGTCCAATATTTGACCACATAATTAATGCATTCGTACGATCTGATGACTATGACGTGGTGAGTGAACTTTTAGACACTGTGGGGCAAGAGGAAAGCTGTAACAACTAAACCCAAATTAAGGTCAAAGATCGTTATCCAGTGTCAGCCAATCACACCCTAAGCAACCAGCCCTTTGATTAGTGTGAGTAGCGCAAGACGACCAATAGAATCGTGACACGTGGCAAGCAAAAAGGAGGCGCCCCGGCAAACGGGACATCCGTGCCGTCCCCCGTGCCGACGGCTGGGTTCGAACTCCCGATCTGTAAGCGTCTATAGCTGTAGCACTAACCAGTAGGCTAATCGTACATGGAATGGTGATAGAAGACGCATTATCTACGGTACTTATCATACTGTAAGTTTCTTTTGGCGTACTGCATCGAAAGTCATCAGTACACTT
>JAULBU010069579.1:0-10659 GCA_032358235.1 Odonthalia washingtoniensis
GTAACTTTTCTTGGTTGATAGAAAATGGTCTTTAACCACTAAGCAAAACTGAATTATATATAGGACCATCAAAATTAAACTGCATTTAAATGCGTCACCATCAACCAAAATATTTTTGGTCATTCTACCTTTGAAATTGTGGTGAATTTCCGTGCGTAACCATCATTCCAAATTTCTTTTGTCCCTTCAAGACCAAATGAGTTCTTTGGGAAAATATACCGTAAACCACTCAAAAAGAAAGATTTAAAACGGACTGAAATTAAATGCGTCGCCAGCAGTCCAAATACCGTTTGATTATGTTAACCCCAAATTGGTGTTTTGGGGAAATTATACAGTAAATTTCTCAAAACAAAACCACCACATTTGCGCTGAATTTCCATTCGTCACCATCAGTCTAAATATGTTTTTGTCATTTTGGGACCATATGAATTTTTGGGGAAATTACACCGTAAACTGGTCAAAATCAATCATTTGAGTTTGGACTCGAATTACAGGCGTCACCATCAGTCCAAATACTAGTTGGTCATTTTAGGACGGAATGGGTGTTTTGGGTGAATTATACTGCAAACTGGTTAGAACAGAACAATTAAAATTGAACTGGATTTACATGCGTCACCATCAGTCCAAATACCGTTTTTCACTATAACCAATGCGGTACATACTATTACAGTAAACATTTAGACACAATACTTTTAGTCTCCACGAAGGACCAAAACTATTTTTCTGGTTGGTCATCCAGTTTAAAGATGCAGCTCACAGACAAAAAAAGAGAGATTGGAGTTGAAATGATGAAACAGTATTTGGACTGAGGGTGACGCATGAGAATGCAACCCAATTTTAAGGGTTTAGTTCAACAGATTTTCGGAATAATTTCCCCAAAACACACATTCGGTCCTAAAATGACCAAAACATATTTGAACTGATGGTAACGCATGTAAATGCAGCCAAATTCCGAAGGTTTTGGTTTGGATGGTATACTGTATAATTTCCCCAAACCAATCATTCGAGGTAAAAATTACCAAACGGTATTTGGATTGGTGGTGAGGCATAAAAATACAGTCCAAATTAGAAAATTTTGGTTCGACCGGTATTTTGTATAATTTTCCCAAAAACCTTTTCGGTCATAAAATTTCCAAATTATATTTGGACTGATTTCGGTGCACGGAAAGCCAGTCCAAATTAGAAGGCTTGGTTTTCAGCAATTTACTGTATAATTTCCACAAAACATATATCGTCTTAAAAGGACCAACAGTATTTGGACTGATTATGACGCATTGAAATTATGTTCAAATTGGGAGACTCAATTTTGAGCAGTTTACTGTACATTTCCCCAAAAAACTATTTGGGGTTCAAATGACAAAACCGAATTTAGACTGATGGTGACGCATGGAAATTCAGTCCAAACTTGGTGGTTTGGTTTTTACCGGTTTACCGTATAATTCCCCAAAACACCCATCTGGGTTTGTAATGACCAAAATGTGAAAGCATAAATCGATTTTATTGATGTCCTACAGCTATTATTGGACCAAAACCCGTTCCTCTATAGTTCTGGTCCAATAATGAATAGAGAAAATAGTAGAACCATTACATTCATTGAAACATTTTTTTTTATCCTTTCCCCTCCTAGAAGAAATACATGCCATAACCCACGGTGCGAAGAGGGTGTGCAAATCTAACTCTGTATTTCTGAAAAGTATTATTATTGCATTCGCACTAATATTCTTCATACAATACGATGCGAAACATTGTCTGTTGTAGACATTTGGTATACGTTATAAACAACTTTCTAATTCTCCTTCAGTTTCATTTTTTTATAAAGGTCCTCTAATAAAATCCGTAAAATGTTATTTTATTTTCAACCTTTTATTCAAAGACGGTCCAAAACAACGGCACTTAATATTACGGTGCCATAGAATTAAATGTGTTCCATTCTTGGCACTGGTTTAAATGATTCAGCACCAGTAAAATGAATACTGTACGGTGTGTACATGCTGCTTCCGAAATATTCTGGCCAATGATATTACATTTTTCATCCGGCGCACACACCCTGCAGTAAATACTTACTTTTTTGGGTATTTTTTCTGATACACTCTTGCGCTTTATCAGAACAGCCTGAAACTGAATTGTGTCACGGCTCAGTCACGCTTGGCCCGTTCCTTGCTCTCTTTGGTATCGCACCATCTCTACACACTGTTTTCATAACCCAATAATTTTTCTGTTCTAATTTTCAGTAATGTTTTGTTAGGTGTTTGATCCTAGTAATGTGCAATACCCCCCCCCCTTTCAGCAGATATCCCCAGTTTTCACATTTGTGTCACCGTCCACTTTAGAAGTGTGAAATCGACATTTAGGTGATTCCGAGATATGAAAAAAATGATTTTTATGTTCAATTTTTATCAAAAATCAAAGTTGTAGACTGAAAGCTCTTCTTTACAGCTGTAAGAACATTATGTAAAAGGGAAGTTTAGAACTGAAGTTATGACCCAAACAATCAAAGGTGCTCAGAATAGCTGAGTCACTCATTTCGCTCATTTTTGAGGTACCCGTCGAAAGAATAATTTTTGAAAAAAGAAAAAAAGTATAGTGAAATTTTCGACATTCTAGAGACTTTCGACAATTTAGCTATCAGAAACACTCGTCATTGAGAAACTCATATATCCGCTTTTAGCCACATCTATGAGACAAAATTGGCACCAATAGAAAGCTACGCTCCTGCAAATTACAGTGATATGCCCAGCTCACAATTTTCTGAAATGCAATTTCACACTTTTAGAGTGGATGGTTACACATTTTTCAAGTTCACATTCGTAGACCCAATCATATCTCATATAATGGTACTAGTATCATACTGGAACATATTTTCCAGGAACATATTATTATTATATTCCTGGAAAATGAACAATCGATGAAAGAACAAAAACCCAAGAGCAAAAAATGACTGAGTTTAGATGCGTTCTTGAAACGACAGTGCAATCGTATTTCCATTATTTACAGCTTTAATAACATAATGCATCCCATTCTCATAATTGGTCTTCATCGAAATCTTCGTGAAATGGTTATACTCGTTTTCATGCTCATATATCTTAATGATTACAGCATAATCCGTTTGGTTATGAGCTTCTAAAGGATACCTTGTACTGACTGTGATGCTACATAAGCCGAATATGACGTTCAGTACAAAGGAGTTCAACTGGCAGTTCAGATGTGATCTGAAAATGGTGGGAAGTTGGGATTCAATGGAAAGTTGTAACGTTGTTAATTAAATAGCCAAGTCCATCATCCGAGTGAACATACGTTGGATGATCCATACATTGTGTAGTGAGAGGTTCATTTCAGACATTCGTAAACGAATGAAGTCATGATTATTCTCAATTTCTAGGTGTGGTGTAGTGTGGTTGCTGAAACGTGCTAATACAGAAAGACGCAGAGTCCAATTCAATTCCTCACCGATGTCCGTCTATCTGGAATGAGCTGTGGCGCCAAGATGTATTTCATGAATGGAATAATGAAATATAAAATGATAAGTATTATTGCAAATTTGGATGTGAGACGACGGGAACATGTGGTTGGCTTAGTTTTCTAGGTAAAGATACATGGGCAGTAATGTTCATTTTCATCACCCCAGTGAACATCTTAGGAGGAATAGTATACAATTTCCATTGGAAGAAAATGACGAACTATAAAGTTCGGATGGACGAACGATTGTTGTTTTATTTAAATTTGAAACAGAAACTTCAGTCATGGAACAAATTAGTTCAAGACCTATGTTTGGTATGATAAAAAAACCTCTTCTTACTTCTTTACTGAATACTGTGAAACAAGGTAATTCTTCAGCTGTGGTTGATTTATCGGCTGAAAAAAGAAGATTATGGCTTATATGGGATCCACGACAACAGCACCGTATTCTGAAGGTATCACTTATTGAATCTCGATGGATACGCCAGTTATTTCAAAGAGCCAGTTCATGATTTCTGGGTGTCCACCAGGTTTACTTTCCGTGGGAACAGCAGACCATTTTAGCCGATCAATAACCATGAAGTTACTTACTATTTGGGTTAGTCGGTGTTTCACCTCCATTACTACAAATATATTCCTCATGAAAAATAGAATATGCATGTAGTGTTGAGAAGATATCTATCCCCTTTACATTTTAATTTCCTCCAATTCTTCAAATTAAGTTGACATAAATTGTGATAATATTAAGATGAAATGATGTATATGGGAGGGAGAACAGTAATAATAAAGAAGGAAAAGTAAAAGTGATTACTCCGATGTTTCTGATGAAGAAACCACCTGCTTTGTAACATCTGTAACATCAATTTCATCTTTGACTGCTACTTCGACTGGTGAGTGTTGCTGTGAAGACTCGACAAGATTAGTCAAACTATCATCATGACCCTGCCGTCTAACAGCAAGCCATGCAATACCACAACCACCAGTGGCAGCAACTGTAAGAGGTAATCGCATCGGCAAGTACCATTTCGGGATAGGCTGAGCGAGTGACGCTAGTCGAAATCGATCATACACGAAAAGAGCGACAAATGAAGAAGAAAGGACTGCGAGTCCCTGATGAGGAGGAGCGACAGCAGCACCCCATGCAACAAGTGATGGTAGGACAGAGATTGAAAAATCACGTGCTGCTACAGTTGTTGTCGGGTTTCGCAGAGCAAGTCCCCAATGAACACCGCCAAGGAAACTGAGAATAGATGCACCATAAATTTGGGTGGCACGTACTGCAAGAGATATGTCCGGTAACACACTCGTCACGAGTGCACCAGCTAGAAATGGTAGGGCACCTCCCAATCCAAGGGCTTGTGGAATTGTGGGTGTTTGGGTGGAGTTTGTAGTGATTTCATTTGAGGGTTGTGTGGATTTTGAAGATGAAGATGAAGATGATGCGGAAGATCGCCGAAAGATGCGATGGGTAATGATAGATCTATTTTGCGATACAATTCGAAACGACATGATGGGATTCATGGGAATTCGCATCGGAGTAAAAGGGAACGTGTCGGCAGAAGTATCTATCTGTATGAGATGAAGACTGCAAGTGATGCATGCATTTTTTGCATGTATTGGCCGTATGTATAAACACGTATGCAACGTTTACTAGTAAGTACTGTAGTAGGATTAAATATTTAAAAATTAAAATTAAATTAAACGTATCCCCAGGCGCGAACAACAGAGTTCGAAAGTTTTGGTAATGTTTAGCAAATCAAATCGGTCATAATTGTGCATTGGGACACAGCTCAACAAGTTATCGAAAAGCAAACCAAAATTGCCCAAGTAATGAGCGAATAATCCAATGCTATGAGGGGCATTCCCACTGATACGACAACATCCAACTATCACAATCATGTCCATCATCCCCATGCACATTCCCATTCCCAATCACCTTCAACAACGTCCCCGCTTACTCTCACACTCACACCCACACTCCCACCTTTAACTTTACCGACAGTTGACGTCGATGTCAAAATGACCTCGTCTTTCACACATGACTTAGACAATCATGCACCCGACGATTCCCTGTTGGATGATGATTCACTCAAGCGAGAAGATGTTATGGATTTACATACCGCTACTTTACATGCCAATCCTCATACACACTCTGTCATTTTTGACGCTGACGCTGATGCCGATGATACAGCGAACAATGTAGTCATTGTCCCACCAGTCTCATCAGCCGAACATCTAAATGTCAATTCTCATCATAACATTAATATTAATAATCATAATCGAACTATCGTTATTGAAAATACGGATCACCATAAAATTAATACTAATAATAATAACCATCCACATCTACCACATGTACATGACAGTAACAACAACAAAAATGAACGCGACGCTGGAAGTGGAGAAAGTGACGGTGGAACAAAGTTAGACGACCACCATGGAAACGAGAATCTTGATGATGATGTTATTATTGTTCACGATTCCGCTGATAACAATGGCAATGAAAGTAAACATGACGCCGAATCAACTGAACAGGTTGTTGCTTCTCTTCCAGTAGCTGACGACGATCCTTCAGGTAATCATCATCATCACTACCATCACCATCACCATCATCATCATCACCACCCATCACTGCACGACGTAGGTATCAGCGTCAGTATACCACCATCATCTTCTTCTCAAGGTCAAGCACACTTACCAGATTTGCTTCCATCACCCACAGTTTCGACAACATCTGCAACACTACCACCTCCGCATCCGCCATCAATACCCATATCAACACCCGCACCACCGCCACTCCCGCCACCTGTATCAACACCAGATTCATTAACAGCACCACCCCTTCCACCGACGACAAATCCAACACCTTTGTTAGTACCACCATTACACCCTCAATTAGTTGTCATTCATCCACTCCCAACAACGCCTGTAGTACCACCTGTACCACCACTCTCTGTACCACTACCACCTATACCACCACCTGTACCACCACCTGTACCACCACCTGTACCGCCACCTGTACCAATACCAACATCCTCTCCATCACCGTCACCTACAACAACAAGTACGGGGAATGAGATAATGACACGGATACAAACATCATCACAAGAATCTGCAAAAAAAAAACGACGGACATATAGTTCGGAAGAGGAACGTCGTAATGCTCGAATTTTAAAAAATAGACGTACAGCAGAGGAAAGTCGACAACGTCGTTTAAAACGTATGAAAGACTTGGAAGAGGAAGCAAGTACTTCTAAACAAAGAGAACGAGAATTAGAACGAGAGTTAGAAGAAACTAAAATTGAATTCAATCGATTATCAATATCTCTCAAACAAGTCATTCATGAAAAGGATACACAGCTTGCTCAGCGTGATGCTGTAATACAACATCTACAAAATAGATTGAGTGATGTTGACATGAAATGAAAAAATGAAAAACTAATAACATCCATGTATACCACACTCCACACTCGTTCACTCCACTCACATCATCCAGCACACACATCCAACCACCTCATCATCATTTTTTTTTTTTTTGACATTTTCAGTACTGACTAAATAATAGAAAAGACTCTTTACAAGAGACACACACAAAAGTTTGCAAAGGAGTTTCAAAGTTTGACGGGTTTATATGAATTAAAAAGTAAGTAGAAAATAGGAAGTTGTCTCCGTGTTATTCGAAGATCATCGAGCAAAACAACAACGAAACAGTAGGGATCAACAATTTAGAATGTTTAAAACAAGCAAATAAAGAGTCACACATGTGAGCTAAAGATTGGGACTACTACACTGACATGTTAGGACCCCAGCATGTTGATATGTAGATACCATCTTCCTCCAACTCATCACTTAAAAAAAACACATAAGTGGGTTTCTATGTTCAGACGTCGAAACTGTGCATGATGCATCAGTGATGCAGCAGCATCATCCCATTTTCAATCATAGCACAGTCAGAAAACATGACTCCAGTATATAAAACAAACATGCAACCTCATTCTAATGATTAGGCATTGAAAAACAACTCCCCTTGTGCTCCTCTACCTCTTTTTGTTTTGCATGCGCACCCCTTCCCAACTAGATGACTGTTGCCAGAAACATGTGCTAAATAATAAAACAAACAAACAAAAGGATTTTCTCTTATAAACTTTTCACTGTCAAAAGTAAACAAAGAACTCAATTATAGTTCACAGTAAGGAACAAGAAAACAAAACATTCAAACAAAACAAATAAGGACAGAGCAAAAGCAAACAATGACAAGAATCAAAGCTCGAATCTGATATATATATCATTCATTTGAAAAAAAGGTCAAGCAACAAACAAACGATTTTTTAGACCAACCCGACCCAGTGGTCACCCATACCAATATTTCATAAAAACAAGCTAAACTTCCGTAGTTGCAGCCTCACTCTCCGTCGCAGTTACGGCTGCAGCAGCAGGAACGAGTCCTTCTTTGACAGTGGCATCATCAATTTTTTTTTCATCTGCCTTTTCCTCCTCTTCAATTACATGTTCCTTTGCTTCCTCATCGCCATCCTTTTTCTCCACCTCTTCCTCCACAGTCTCTGCATCAATCACCTTCATATTCTCAACCTCTTCCACGATGGAAGCCATCGTCGTCGTTCCCGTCGTCATTGGCATTGCAGGCGCCTGTGCCACCCCACTGGCCACTGCTTTGAAGCTAGGCATCGATTCATCTCTGGCTTTTGCAATATTACCAGACCCTAATCCCGGGAACGCCGTACTCGTATCCCCATCCATTAGATTGACTCCATTTGCAGTCGATGCTTGACCTTTGCCTTTACTTTTCTTTCCATCCTCTTTACCAACTACCTCCATTTGAGTGTTGATATCTGCGAGCTCCGCCTTCGCCTTTTCCTCCTCTGTCGGTGCTGGTGCGTTATCATAAAAAAAAAACTTCGACTGAACCGCCTGAAGTGCTCGACGAACCTCGGTCATTTTGTTTGGTGCCTTGACCCCCAGCTTAGAGAACGCCGTCAAATAATCGATCGAATGTGTCTTAAGCGCACTGTTTTCATCAGGTGTCATCGAAACAGTCGTCACAGTTACGTCTTCTGCTATTGGAGATTTACGTGGCTTTCTGCCCTTCTTAGACTTTTTGACATTGACAAAGTCACTGAAAGCCAGATCGGCAAATCGGTCCGCTCTTACTCCTGACGCCTTGTCCATTCTCATACCACCTGTCGTGATTTCGCGCGACATTCCTCCTTTCGCCTTCAAACTGGGATTTGATCCATCCGATCCACGCAAGTTCACCGATGGTTTCTCGATAGTCTCCCCAAGAAGGGTCTTCATGTACACAATTAAACCTGAGCACATATCTTTCTCAGCTTGATACGGGTGAGGTTCGGGATACTGAGCCTGTTCAGCTTCCCATTGCTTGCGCATTTCCTCACGCTCAGCCTGAAGGGATTCGTATTTCTTTTTCTTCTGAATCTTCTGCTGTTCGGCCATGATACGTCTATTCAAATGCCATAAGTCTAATTCCGTGGCAAAGTCATCACGGAGTTTGCGAATGACGGCACGATAATCCGAAATACTCTTCTTCTCTACATCGCGGTCGATTGACGGCGTAGCGTCCATCAGTTTCTTCTCCTGTTCAGTTTGCTTCGCACGAATCTCGTCAACTTCTTTCTTCTTTTCTTCAAGCTTCGCCTTGGCCTCGTCAATACGTGTATCCAATTCTTTACGTCTCTCCTCCAATTCCTGACGGGTGACCTTGCGCGCATCCTTTTCCGCTTTGACAGTCTTCTCTAAACGGTCTTTTTCCCGGATGAAATCACGACCTTTATGCGTAAGGAAAGAGATCTTGGCAACGATTTTTTTCTCTTCTGAAATCGGCATCGACTCCGTTTCCAAGCGGTACTGATAGTGAGCAATACGACTTTCAAGATCCTGCATATTCTTTACGTCTTTTAAAGCGTCATGGCCATCTTTACCAGCACCTGCCAATTCCGAGAAGACATTATTTGCTCCCTTCGTCGTCATTTCACGGAGTTCTTTCATACGTGCTGTGATGGATTTATGTTCGTCAAACATAGCACGACATGCGTCGTTACGTTGTTGAAATTCCTTGCGTGCAGCGTCGAACGCAGGTCTCGTAGAATCGCGAATCTTTTGACGTTCCTCATGAAAAGTACGCCCTTGATTCAAGCGTGTGTAACATTCCCGGATTTTTTCATTTTCCTCATCAACTCTTTTGGTAAGTTCATCTTTGTCGGGGGCCGAGTAAGGCTTGACAAGTTCTGTCGGAATAGGGTCAGGGAGTGGTAGGATAGGACGACGGTTTTTACGGTCCTTCTTATTGTTACCGTTGGCATTCTGGGCGTGTTGATAATCAGTGTATTCAGAAGGTTTGGAGGTTGCATCGACCGACTGGGGATTGGCAGACTGTTCAGTAGTTGGCGCAGGAGCGGCAGGTGAGTCCGCAACGGCTGCCTCCATATTGTTGTGTGATGTCTATGTCACAATGTCGAAACGACGAAAAGATGAGTAAAACGAAGTTGGTAAAAACAAAAAAGAGAAAGGGCGCACAGGAAAACACAAGATGAAATTAATGAATGTCGCTTGAAGGCAGACGTACCGGAAGAATTGGGGCGATGACGCCGTTACCGACGAGTGCGTGGTCAGGGCACGCGAAGAAAAGTCGTAAAGAAGACAAGGAAAGTCGAAACGACGTTTCAATCAAAGTCGAAGGTGGCTTGGACGGAACGGCGGTCGTACAATAAGAATGAGTTTGCAAGAAAAATATTTAGTTGGTTCTGTACTGAGCGAATCGTCTGCAGAGGAAAAAAATATGCAACATAGAAAATTACATTTGTCTGAAAAAAATATTGAAAATTAACTATTTCTTCTTGCGTGGGTCTTATTGTGCAAAACTTCTATTTGATTGACCTTCGGGTTATGAACAAAATATGAATTTAATTCATTCCCTTTATCAGCAGCTTCCTTTCCAATTTCAGTCACCACTATCGCATTACAGTCATTCTCGTCGTCGACTTTTCGACCTTTCAATGGTAGAATCTTCCGACAGTGTAAGCATCTTACACAGTATAACTGGCCCCCCCTGCTTCGGTCGGCGCAGAAAAACTCTGTATTCGAATGTAATCTCATACCTGCTCCATTTGCAAACGTAGACGGTTAGGCAGCTACAGAAGAACGTAAAGCTTTAACAAAAATTCAATC
>JAULBU010069590.1:0-10655 GCA_032358235.1 Odonthalia washingtoniensis
AGTGGGCGCTCAGTGATCGCATGATTTGTCCCGCATTCGTCCTCTTGGAACCACAAATCCGGGGTTCGGATGGGCCTGTATCAGGCTCTGCGAATGATGGACTGTGATCGTCCGAATTATTGTTATGTGGTTGAGGCTGTTGACTGGGTGACGTCGCTGGTTGTGACGTCGCTGGTTTGTTTTGATTGTGACCCCGAAGTTTCATGGGGTAATGGAGAGATGTTGGTAATGTGCTGATGGATCTGTCGTTAGCTGGGACCGATTACGTTGTAGGTGGTTGAATCTGTGTTGCTGTTGGCTTTTGGGGTGTGCTTGGAGATCTTGAGTCAGTGCCTTGTCGTCGGGGATTAATGCTCAGCGCGATAGACAAAGCTACGGTTAATTTCAAATGTTCGTACAATGTCAGAAACAGAAAAAGCCCTTGCTGGACGTGGTGTGATTGAAGCGAGCAATAGATGGGTCATAAGTTAATCGTTCGTTTGATCATGGGGCTCTAGTTGAAATGCTGGGATGGTAACGAGTGAAAGATCTGACAGGACGTAGAGTTCAGCGATGTCTCTTAATAAGCCTACCGATGCGAGCGTCCTTTTGAAGTAATATGTACTGAGAAGGATGCGTGCTTCTGGAAGACTATCATTTAGCTCTCAAAGCAGGCTCTCCTGTTGCGGCCGGATTCCTTCAAGTCTGTCTTTCAGCATGGGATAGTTCTGTAGGAACAATGTCGTGGTATTAACTATAGCGGCAACGATGGGTTTTTCGCGGAAATTGGTATAGCAGCGTCTGATGCACCACTTGTATCGGATTATTTGGTTGTTATAAAACAGCGTAGATATTCCCGTAGAGAAATGGGTGGTCTCTGCGGTTGAATCTCATCGGCGTTCTGATCCATGATGGGTTGGCCGCCCCTTCTTTTCGATGGAAAAGGTAGCATTTTTATGGATGAATGAGAGGGCAAAAAGTTAAAGAAGAAGAAAACACAGCGTTGAGGTCAGTTGAATTTTGTCAAGATTTTGATTTGTTGATAACGTCGTCGGAAATTATTTGAGCTTGATGTTGTTGCGGATTGTGTTTTTTCCCGAATGTAGCCGGTTGGGGTTTTTGGTGATTCGTCGGTAACCTAACTGGAATCCGGATTGTCGAACTATATATGCGAAGACTACAGGCGGTGGAAAAGTCGTTGTACAATCAACTACTTTGAGAGTACACTTCCACATGTATTGATGTGAAAGTTATGTAGGTCTTGGAAGAGTGACTATGTGGGTTGGATGTAGTACTGTATTATGCAGATAAGAAAGTGATGAAAAGGGGCTGTATTTCAATGATGTGGATTGGGCAAGAGGTGTAAGCGAGGAAGGTAACAGTAACGTAGGACCATTGAGGACAGTACGGGCGAGGTGGACGCATAATGTAGGACTAAGGAGGACAGTACGGGCGAGAACGATGAAGACAAGGAACCGTATCAATACGGAGTGGGTGAACTAGTTGGCTGGGTATCAATACCTGGGCCACATCAAATATAAACTGAAATTTCAGTAGTTTAAAAGATAAAAGGTGAGAGAAAGGAGAAGGTTTGAAAAGGGAAAGGAGAAGGTGGCATTCTTATAGGAAAATACGAATGTCAAGCCTGAATAAGATATTGTAAGTGACGATGGCGGAAGCTTGTAGTAACGTGTACTGTCGTCTTGTTGGCTGAGAGGGTCAGCTATGAGCGACCCTTGATGCCAAAGGAGGTGAGCCATAAATAGTGTTGCTGAATGTTTCAACGGTACACGTGTGAAGAAAAGGGTAAAATGTGGTACTGTCTATCAGAACTCCATTTAATTGGGGTTGTAGTCACAGTAACAAGACATAAAAATACTTTATGTAGTCATATATACGTAGTGTTTATAAATGTGTATGGATGTATTTGTCAAAGTGCTGATATTTTCTCGGCTTTATATCAATTTTCAAAATATTTACTTTCTTCTATTAACTCCTGTTTATGTACTACGGAATATCATTTTTCTTCAGTTCGTAAACCAATTATTGGAAATATTTTAATTTTAAATGAAAGTTCCTGACATTAGATATGAAAAAGATTTACATTCTGTTCACGTCTGAGCTTTATTACGACATTTTTGTTCATCGTGCATTCCTATATCATCAAGTAAAATCTTGTTTTAATTGTACACAATATTGAATGGTAATAATTCTGTACGGCAATTGAAACAAGAATCAATTAAATGATATAATTTCACAAATTGAGTTAATGACACTTCTCATTTCGGTTGAAAACTTTACATCTGAAGTAATAAAATTAGGTAAAGAAAGTTGTAACGAACCAAGGGTAAACGGACCCATATATGATGCCTCAGATGACCAATACTCACGAGAAGGAGTTTTGACTACTGTCCATACATTTTAAATGCATTAACCGGTGCCAATTTCCAATATTGAAGGTAAGATCCAAATGGTACCACATTTTAAGTCTCAAACAGACTTGAGAACCCACGGGAAGTTGAATCAAAATTGGCTGTATTCATTATAAATATTGGTAACAAAATATGCTCACTTCTATCTGAGTTATCTTCCCTAAATTTGATCAAGAAACGATTTTCTGCAGATCGCCCTGCCAAGAAGTCTATGGTTTTGTCGTCATTGTTTTAGTTCTATCGTACCGAACCTAAAATTGGGAAAATTTGAATATCACAAGTTCCACTTTGTCGAATTAAAATTTTATTACGATTATCTGTGTCATTCGTATTTATCCATTCACAAAACGAGAAAACTTAAGGGAAAACTATCTCCCTTTAACGATACTCGTGGCCTTATGAGTTGCATAATATAATGGCATAAATATAACCTGCCCTTTTTCTGGTGATGAATTTAATTTTCCATGGATTACCTTGCATATTTCCAACAATTGCTTCATATCACAATCATACTTAAAATTTGAAATGTCCATTAAGAAAATATCTGAATACTCTGTTTTCAAAAATCCATCCTTCTGCGTAATGGAAGAAGTTGCATTAACTTCAGGTCGAATTATATCGAATTAATTATACACACCACAGCTCGTTAGGTGGAGTAAAAGAAGAAAATCTCAGACACATCTCTGACATTTAATCAATTTTTCTAAAATTATGTCAGCATATGTTTTCACATCAATGGCATAGACGAAAGAACATCCAAAGTGCTTGTGTCCGGACAATACTCGGCAACAGAGCAAGGATAATCTCATCGATTTTCCATCAATCAAATTGTAGAATTGACAGGAGGTAGTAATGTATCTTCAGAAACTCGAGTCCGTTAAGATACTTCACGTTGTTAGGGGTACGACTTCACAGCGCGAAAGGGAGGGACAAGTAAAGATCGAGTCTACTAACCGTCCAATATTGTATCATCTCTTTAATTTCATACTCTCTTCTTCTCTAATATAAATCGCCATTTTTTCAGAAGTGCGTGCTCTATTCTTGTTACTTTACGCTTTGTTGTTGGCTGAGTTTTTTTTGTTCTCGGTGATGGTTTCAACTTGAACTGTCCTTCTGTCAGTACTTTACCATTACTAGTAGTATATTATTCATCGCTGTTCAGGTATATTACATCTGATACTTTCGGAGTATCTGTCCGTCTCGTAGAACGCCCAGTTGTTTGAATGGCTCGGTCTATAAGCCGAATCTCAAACGTTTTGGCTGTCTTTCGAAGTTATGTTACCTCTTCCTTGTCTTTTTTACATCTATCGGTGTAAAATGTACCCAAATTCTTTTTTGTAGACGTTGATAGTCCTGACAGATAGCACTTTCGTTTGACGTCTTATGGATCTCTGCCATGACCGCCCTCAACTTGCCGATGTATATCAATTTCTGTCACTAGTTTGATTGTATCGCTGCGCTTTGTCTTGTGTCAATAACGAAGAGAGGATTATCTGCAGACAGGCCTGTCAGACAAGTGATAGGTGCAATTACTCCGATCTGAGGCTAGGGGGAATGCTTAAGTGTTGTCTGAATCAACTTCACAAATCGTGTCCATTGCTTCGTGTGCAACTCAAATCCAGAATAGAGTGCCTGCGTGGCTCTTAGAATCTCTAGACATCCCAATTTCACTAATCCATTTGCCAACAGTGAATATTCCGTGGTGAAGTGATGTTTCACTCTTAATTACTGACATAAGCCTAGCATTACTTCGTTCTTAAAGAGCTATCCTTGGTCGGACACCCATGTATGTACTACATCAAACGTTGCAAACCATTTAGTTAGTGCTTCTATTGCCGCTTCCTCATCCGTAGCCTCCGCTGTGTTTGTACCCCAACAAATCATTCTTCATCAATATGATGTACTTTTGACCTGTATCCGCCACTCTCGTGTACAGAAAATAGAAATTCAGGGGTTCATTTGGTTTCTCCGAGTGGAGGGTTTCTCCCCATGGGCGTGGCGTACGGTTACCATCCTGTTTACCTAGACAATTTATACAAGATATACAAAAAACATTGACATCTTTCTCCATTACCGTCCATGACACCCATTTAGATATGTCTTGGTACGTTGTCCGTGCCCCGCGATGACCACCAGCTTCCATATGGCCAATAATTCAAAGCCGTAATTGGAGGTCGGTATCTTCATCAGGCATCCAAACTCTATTGTCATTGTCCTTGTAAGTTACATCGTCTTTACGAATCCATTTTTCTTTTTTGTACCTCACTTATGTCTTCCTACTTTCTTGTATTACTTCTGCATTCGGCCATTGGCAATCATCCTTCTCGAAAGGTACGATAGGTGGCACAAATAGTGACCAAACTCGTGATGTCTGCGCGGTATTGGTAGATATTTCCCAACGCGTCATTAAATCGGTCAAAATGTTCTCCTCTCCAGTGATTTGTTCAATAACGTATCGGTAAGAGGCCAGTTTTAATGCCCATAGCAGCAAATTAAGCGCCGTATGCAATGCGATGCCAGTATTTTTCCGACATGGATTAAATATGTACAACAGATTGTTATTATCTATAAGCAATGAGAATCGGTCCGACCGCTGCAAGAGCGAACTCATCCGCTCCCTGGTGGTGACGATCGTAAATAATTCCTTCTGAACTATTGATCAGTGGCCTTGAACTCCAACAAATTTCCCTAATAGAACCTCTAGGGGCTCATACCTTTTCTCGATGGGTTGTTTATCCATGTCCTCTGGTGGAACTTGTGTTATCATCATGGACCAGAAATTCAGCGATGCATCGGTATACTGGCACAGACGTTTAGTTTTATCCTTTTTGTAAAGAGAACAGTTTTAGTGTGCCCACAATGTCATTAACCGCCACTTTTGGCTTGTCTTGAATACCCCGGTTTAAATCATTTTTTTGTAATAAAAGGCGGTGTAATCAGAGAATAAAATGATTATTATCTGTTCCGCATCCCTCTCACACATTTTGATAAGTAACTGCTTCTTTATTAGCTTATCTACCGCACTCAAAACCCAAGTGGTTTTATTCGAATCTTCGTGTCCTTCCAGCCACGCTTGGAGGAGTTTAAATGTTATCTTACATACTGTCTCTATGTCTTCTCAAATTGACCAAGATTCACCAAAGACTCCAGTAAATCCTGCTAAACTGAGAAACTTAAAGACACTGGCCTCGAGGTCGTGCCTTCGTATTGCTCACGTTCCCAAACCGTGCGCTTGTATGCCTTTCTTTTTATAATTAAACTCCTGATATTCTCCGTGCCCAGAGAGGCTAGTTTTGTATGTCTCAATAGTACCACTAGCGGTAGTGCCTTTACCGCCAATCCCGTTCTTGAGTTTTCAATTGTTCAAAAGTTCCGTACACGCCGAGCGTCCTCCCATGACGTGTCTCGATTGTAATCTCCAGCGATTTTTGAAATTCTAATTATGCTTAGCCGGAACCTTCCAGAAAAAAGGACCGCAGACTAAACAATTACAGTAGCTCCGGCAGTGCGAGAATCCAGATTTTAATACGTAAAAACGAAACAATTTTCTCGTGAAATCCTCCGTATTCAGGATTAGTTTTCTGTGTGAGAAATACTGAATCATGATGGAAAATTCTATGTCTGATTTCATGTATGTTTCTTCATTGTTCCATTTATACCACAGTTGTTGAAACTTTTGCAACCAATATGTAATTCTTTGTGATGCCCGTTTCTGTTTCCATGGCACTGGCCTTTTTGACAAGTGTGAGTTTTGTACTGGACTTCCTTCTGTGAGATATACCTCGTTATGTAACTGTAGGTACCTTCTTGTTTGTGGAGTACACAATACATTTCCACGCTGTATATCTCTTTCCTTGCCTGTGTCTTTTATGCATTACTATATGCGAGCTTACATAAATAATGCTACAGAAAGTGCATCACTACAGGAAAGGACGGCATATCAGATATGCGTTGCATGTATCGGATGATAGATGCAAATTTGTGCCCGCCGTCCAGGAAACGTTCTTGTGTGGTTTTATTGACATATTTTACTGACACTGCCTTATGAAATATCTTAATTTATTCCATGGATCTTGTTCCCGAACTTGAATCAATTGTTATAAGGATCCTTTAATTTTTAAGAAGTTGATTTACTGTATATTGATGGTTTTGGATATATCGAAATTGTTGATATATTTATATGTTTATAGGTTCATAGGTTCATAGGTTCATATGCTCTTAGATTTATATGCTTCAAAGGATGATAAGTTGGTATTTAGATGAATGAATTGGCAACAGATTCTTCTAGTTGTATATGTAGGAGATCTCAGAAGATGCAAAATGACCTTCGTACTTGTTTCGCGACTGTTGTTAGATTGAAATATTCGATAAAGTGAGATTGTTTTTACGTGGTTGTGGAATGTTGGCTGAATGAAATATTTGATAACGCGGTATTGATGCTGGAAGATAAATTCATAACACGGAATATCAATGTTATTCCGGGATGAATACAGTTAAACTTGACGAATTTAAAATAAATAAATTCGTGAAGTTGTACAGAATTTAATTCTCCTCTCTACTAACTGGAAATATTGTGCACTAGACGATAATTTACAGGTGTAACATGTACAAGACGATAATTTACGTTAGTAAAGTCATGAATTTACACATGTCACCGACATGTGTAAATTCATGGCGAACATGTCGTACTTTATTACGGTACGGACCGTTATTCGCATGTACTATAGTTTTTTGACAGAGTGTCCTTTGGAAAAGGGTTGTACTGTAAACCAAATTTCTAACTGGAAAATAAAACAATCGCGAACATTGAGATCTTCATGTCTGAGAAAACGTTTTTCGTACTGTATGCAAAACATTTCCAACAGGAAATGAAAAAATCCCAAACATTGAGATCTCATTGTTTGACAAGGTTTCGTTTCTAGTTGGAAGTTTTGCTAAAAGTAAAAACCTTTTTAAAAGCATCCCATTCAGAAATTGAAGTACTATTAACGGACATTTGTACTTGTGATAGAAATTCCAATGGTATTACCCACGGAAAGTTTTCCATGATAACGAATTGATCTGTTTCCTGTCGCGTCAACTACCATATCCCAAAACTATATGATCTCTATGACAAATCTATTGCCGATACCGAGTATTTTAGCCAAGTCATTTTCGATAACATCCGTTCCTGATTTAGAATTATTACAACTACAATTTCAATAAATACAAATACAAATTGAACAGACAACAACTACCAACAAGAGAGGTACCATTTGAGCAGCAATATTCTTTACACTTTCAATTTTCAATGACGTCATCAAGAACAGCATCACGGAATGACTTTGGAAGGTGGAAAACTGATTCTAGCCGACGGTTGATACACCAGATCATGCTTTTCTTTAGTACGGAATATCAAATCAACACGAATCTCAACAATTCTTATGAACTATCCGATATTTTTAATTGGGTCATGAAGGAGTTTTAAAACTCTAATCGCTGTCATGAGGCGATTAGGAACATAATTAATATTCAATCACACAAGGTACGTCGCAAGATTAAGAACATTGTTTTCAGCTGTGATCACTTCAGAAAACATGGAAACCAATTCAATACGTGAAAAGTTAGACAAGTTATTAATTTTGCCTTGGTTGTTCATATCTATGGTTTTAAAGATCACCGCAGCGCACTAATCAGATGTTATTTATTAAAATCATGGAAAAACTGGTGTATAAAAACATGTTCTTAGGTTCTTCGTACATTCAAATGATATGTGGAACCAACACCGAGCAACCACAAAACTACAGTAGACCAAACAGGTTCATCGTATCTCTACCAACGCTCCATAGAGTTCGCCTCTACTTTATCACCATATTGAGTTCATTTCTTTATGATAAGAAATGTCAGATAAAGACGGAATACATTTATGGTACGTACATCAGTGCAGCGTGTCAGGCTGTACACAATCCTTGGACCGTACTATCAAAATAGTGTAAACACGCTGTCCTTTCAGACATTCTCACACCGTACGTCTTCTACGACATTGCACATGGTTCTTTCCCAATTCTCGAGGAATTGTCTCACGGATATGTTCCAATCTCGTAAAGAACAACATTCTAGTCATGTGATGAATCGACAACAGTAAATCCAGATTTTGATCGCTTCGTCATTAGTCGATCGAACGGCATAGATGGCTTCTACTGGCTGTTAACTACTCTTCTGTCCACCATGCTTCCGGCAATAGTAACTTCAACAGAGTATTACGACGGAAACTCATATTGTTTCGTTCTGATGTAGCAAATAACTATACCAGCTGCATAGAAAACTCTACCACAGATATTATTTTCTTTGGCAGATGCGGCAGAAACAAGTTTGCAAATTTTAAAACCCTTTATTGCATCAAGGACGATAACGGTGGTTGATTTAATTACAGCTCCTGGAAATGTTGATTGTTAGATGGGCTCTAGCATCTATCAGTGTCGATATAATATCGATAGCTCAATTTCGTGCGACCAAAGAGCGAGACTCAAGATCAGAATAGGGAAGTTGGTAGAGATATGGCGGCGGAGATACGCGGAGATGAAAAGTTGAGATGAAGTCGGATGAGGAGAGAGGAGGAGATGTAAATTTGTGATGAAGGCGGAGGAGAGATGCGGAGAGGTAGAAAGTTGATGGGGAGAAGAAGGATACGTGACAAGTGTTTGGTATTGCTCGCGAAAACATACGTACGACCCACTAAAGTGATACGCTGAAGGTGGAGAAGGAGATGTATAAGGCAGGGAGAGGAGATGAAATTAGTAGCGATTGCGCAGGATGCCACCGCCCGCAGGAGCCGAAGTCAACATAGTATACCGGACGCAGATGAAGGTGCGTGAAAAACTATAACTGGAATTACTGGTGGATGGAAAAAAAATAGAAAGGGTATCGGCGTTCAGGATAGAGTGTTGCACAAATCATCACGAAATATAGTGTACACTGGGTGACTGAAACGTGGAAAATTACATCCACTGGTAGTTCGCTAAAGTAAGGAAAATCATTCACTTATGGAATGATGATACTGTAGGTATCTCGCAGCGGAATGACATTTACTTACGGAGTGATGCAGTAAGAAACACACTTGTTCTGACATTAGGTAGGATCCGAATTTAGCAATTAGGATAATTGCAACAATTAGGATTATTTTACACGTGTGTTGACATTTCCAACTATTGTTGCTTTAACTTTACTATAAATACAGAACCCGACAACTAGCGATGATAATAGAAAAGAGCCAGACATTATAGACAACCAGAAGAACATCCAGTTTGCACCAGATGGCATCAAAAGACTTCATCGAACCCGGCGAGAAAAATTGGACCGAACCGCGCCTTATGTTGACGAACTTTCAACTGTAATAGCAAATAGTAGTCCCTACACTACTGCAGTATGCCCGACTACACTTCGATTGCGATCTGAATCTACGTAGATGCACTTCAGTCACTCCCACCTACCTCCTGCATGACTACTTCAGTGTAGCAGGGACTCGGTCACCATCCGCACGACACGAGCTGTGAAGACACATACAAGAGCATATAGCGAACCTACGCGCCAGACTGCGATTACCAAGACATTCGGTAGAGCGTCCTGCGGCCATTCGACAATCAGTATGGTACAGAACCCAAGAGAATCTTTCCCAGCACTTCCTTTACAAGGGAACGTTCAGAAAGCTCACAATTACTTGGGTATCCGATTAATAAGACAAATAACAGAACAGAATCAGATCCAATACAGAAAAAACATGTACGACACAGTCTTCATCTATCTCAAGGCAACTTCAACCACAACTAATTCAATCACGCCATCTCAGCGTGACGTTGCTTACTAATAATAAATCAAAAATGAAACATATGAATAGGGAACGTGTCCAATATAATAATTCACCAGCCGAATCAACATAACTGGAGCCTGCACTCAAGGATGCAATGCATTTTATGCAGAAAGCATTGTTACAAGATTTTTCTTGTTTCGAAGTCGGCTTTAGAGGCCTGAATAATATTGCAGATGGCCTGATGGTTGAAGATTTTAAACGAAAAGGTGACTTCCTTTGGTTTGCCCCACCATACAACACGAAATGGGTTCAATCTCCACAAATCATATTTTGACGACTGGACAGAATCCAACATGATTTCTCTGGTTCGATGCGTTTCTTACTGGCTTTTTTATGGTGCACACAGTCATATATGTTGCTCCTACATGCATTTCAAGGCATAGTTTGACCTGATCAGC
>JAULBU010069601.1:0-10653 GCA_032358235.1 Odonthalia washingtoniensis
GGTTGCGTAAAGGTACTACCGGGTTCAGCACGATTAACGTGAGGCAATCAAATGCGGACGCTCGTAAGGCGATATCGAAATCTGACGTCTGCAGAAACGGAGGGTGAACAGAGCGGAAGTAGATTCGTAGGTCGAACGAAGTCAATCTTCGGGGTCACTTTTAGTCTTCAGGCTGCTTGTATTTATTATAATTAAATGGAATATGAGGTCCAAATCCCGTAGGATGCACCTGCTGCCCAAACGGAGGGTGGAGGATCGTACTGTAAATGTCTGACATCAAGTCAGTGTGTACTATACAATGACATCGAAAAACACGTGGCGTAGGGGTTAATTAATCGAACGCGGGGAAGGAGGGAAAGCGTGAACTAATGTCATATCACGTGACAGGATGTGACATTAGTCACGATTCGGGATCGTACTGTAGAAGCTACGTTTGAGTTAAATAATTTCAAACACGTGTTTCAATGAATCGCGCCACAGATTACCTCCTCTCTTCGGAGTGCATTGAACTAACAACAACCGTCAATAAGTCAGCGTTCTTCGCGAATACCGACAGGCCCAATTTCGAACTCAGGGCTGGTGCGGCTACTATAAGTTAGCACCATGGTCTTACTATATCCTCAACTTAACAGCGAGGGCAGGTGAGACGAGAAAGACTAAACAAGTACAAAAAACTTAAAAATCTGACACTAGTATTTCAGTAACCATTTAATAACCTAACTAACGAACTCAACAGAAACAGGAAGAAACGCCAACCGGGGGTGACAGGTGTAATAGGCTGTCGAAGTATACCGAGCAGTAAATCGGACCGAAGCTCAACGTTGTACAATCAACATTGTAGATAGTACTGTACATATCGGATCGGAATGTACACGTGTCCACTATATTATGGTCGATTTAAAGGTGGATGTATTGGACCGGTAGTGGCTACAGTTTCTTCGAGAGATGCAGTTAGCGAGGTTCGGGGTGTTGTGTATTGACCGGGTGTTTTTGGAGATGGATGGATACTGTATAACAGTGTTATGCAGTTAACGAGGAAAAGAGTCGGACGGTTAGTGCGAATGGTACGAAGTTGGTCAAGGACGGGGACAAGTGACAAGCGAATGTTAATGAGCTAAAGAAATGACAATGACGAGCGAGCCGACTACAGCAACGAATCACGAAAGGGGGCGAGCGCGAGGTTAGTAACTATACAAACCTGGTTGACTTAACAATTGTTGATGTGACTGCACACCGACGGTAACGATGTATATGATTAGGTGAATATAGGAGAAAGATAAGTGAAGAGAGAGAAGAACGGAGAGAAAGCGAAAGGTGCTCATGGTATTTCTTATACCGATAAGAAATGCCAAAAGCAGATACAGGAGATTGTTGCGTAAGGCAGAAGATGTAAGCCACAATGTACAGTATATAATTTCGTATAGTGTGGGTGTCGATGTTAACAACATCGATACACTTTCTTCGTGCGAAAGTGGTACGAGGTCGAAGGATGACGAGAAGGATGAGGGGAGGATGGTGATATGATTATGGGTGGATGGGAGGATGATGATATGATTATAGGAGATGGTGAAATGATGATAAATTGATGGTGAGAGATGGTGAGATGATAAAGGGATATCTTGGAAATATGGAAGAGGATACGGAACAGAATAAAGGAGGGGATGGCATGATTAAGGGAAGAGGAAGAAAACATCGTGTCAATGGACGGAATAACTTTAAGTAGAAAGAACGACGGAGATGAACAGGGATGTACAAAAGAAACTCCAGTCGACACACTTATCGTATGTAAGGGAGGAGGCAACAAGGGTAGCTGTTTATAAGGTATAGGTGACTGCACATGTCATGATCTTACAGTGTATGGAATTCCTGAGAAGAACAGTGAACGGTAATTTCTGAAAAGGAACGATTTATCATTCAATTAACGAATGGAAACATTCCGATACACGAATGATGAAAATTAGAATGGAATCTAATTTAGAGACACAGTACTTGTGCATAATCACTAAACAACATTCAATTAATTAATGAAAATTTACACGTTTCCGAATTAGAAAGGAATCTAATTTAGCTATTATATTTACACGTGTATACTTTACCTCGACCCGACCGATCTTGATCCCAGTATTCATACAGCATCTCAATAGGGAGATAATAATAATAAAGACGGCAGACATTTCCAAGATCTTGAACAATTCCCTGAATAACAATTCTCATCACAGGCCCTAACGCAGACAGGATAGACGAAAGAATATCCAACCCGCCTGCCGCCGGACAACACTCGGAATCAGAGCAAGAATAATCCCATCGATTATTCGTTAACCTAATTGCAGGTAGACAGAAGTTATTATCGTATCTCCGAAAAACCGAGTCCGCAACGCACTTCATATTGTCAGGGCTACGACTCCAAGATGCGAAAAGGAACGATAGGTATTGATTTATATCATCTATTACTTTGACTCGTCACCTCTTTCAGTGAATACATCCTCACTATTCTCACCTTTAATAAACTTACTTTTTTTTGATACATTAGACAGTGGGTGCTATATGAGGAAAATGTATACCAGAAGATATATGTCATTTAGTATACGTCCCAAATGATGTAGATAGTGGTTCTATTACTAGATGATCTGATGTCTACTAAACATAGTCTGGAAGGTAACCGAAGGGAAAAGATAAAGTAGTAAGTACGACCGGGTGTGACTCAACACATACTCGTGGTACGAAAAGTGAAAGAACCGAAAAACAATTTTTTGGTTTTGGATAAGGCGAAAAACTTTAGTCGTGCCAGGTGTCAATGAAACGAAATGAAAATTGCAAATAATTTCAAGTGGTGTTTGCCGACAAATTTTAATCCCCATGGCTAGGGCGACGACGGTGGGGATCAGATGACGATCACAAAATCACAGACACGATAATAGTAATAATAAAAAGGAAAGACGTCATTTTATTACGAAGCATTCAAAAATTGACAAGCATAGAGTTGAAAATATCGAAATGCAATAAGATTCTTCACAGTAAAAGAAGCTTGCTATTCTCTCTTCATTCGGTGATGCTGACAAAGAAGTGACATTTTACATATACCACCAGGCGAAAAAACGATCTGGGATCCCTACGAACTGAAAAGAGAGTTATCAAAGATACACATTTCAACATATATGTATTTTCTAAACAAAGAGCTATAACTGACTTGCAATTTACAACGAAATAATTAATTAAAATAAGCAAATAAGTGGGGTTCAGTGGGGAGACAAGCAGGAGGTGGTATTGTTTCTTTCTTGTTGCAGCAACATGTATATTTCTACGGAGGTTGGTATCGGCGACCAAATGGACGCATCTGGAATATATATTAGGGATGAAGGCGACCATTATTTCTGAGGTAATTTGGGAATGTATCTAAAGTTTCATAGACAACTGGGGTCAGTAAATAACTATGTTTCGAACACAATATAATCAATTTATAATGAAAAAGTTTATGCAGGTACAATAAAAGATAACGGCCCAACCATTAGATTCCGGGATATGATTAATAGACGGAACGAATATACAGATTAGAAGGTCGTCAGATTCTAACAATTTACAACGATCATGTTATTCAGGGCATAAACTATTTCTTTGTCTCATATACCAAACCATCACCACTCCCGATGGCCCTTTTTTTCACATGTGCTGGCCTGACTCAGGTAACCCTACTCGGAGTAGGGTTGAAGGAATAATACGACCCTGCATGTATATAAAAATCAGGGTCGATGGAATAATTTCAAACTCATTGACAAGAAATGGAAGGAAGGTATTTTATATATGGAGATTCAGTATATTTCGTCAGTCCATAGATAATTGTAGGATATAACAGTCCAACTGAGGCATCATAACAATCCTCTTTCAATAAAGATATGAGTGGCGCTCGTACAGATGTAGAGTGAAACTACAAAGATGTAAAGAAAATGTGGTGTTCACAAGATCTATCAGGTCAAGAAATAGAAGATTTTCAATCTAAACTGCCATCTCTACATTACTACTTGAATAATTAAATTTACAGTCACTATTTCCTTATTGAACTGTCGGACAAAGCTTCAAAAACTCCTAAGAACCCTATCCTTTCAATATTGCTAGTAAGACGGTTTTCTTGTTCCATTTATAAACTTCTTTGGTTCAATTGGAAACTTTTTTCGTCAATATCTAATTTAAGTTCCGCACACACCGTTTCTTTCCAATTTTTTTCTTCCCACTTCTGCTGTTTTTGATCTTATTTTAGTATCCTTTCTTTAAGTTCAATTATTTTTACTACATACTATTTTGAATCTAACTAGCACCCCAGAGAGGAGTAAATGGAGCGCTAAAGGGAGTTCATGACCCTTCGTTCCAAGTAGTTCGTTTTGGTGCTTGCACTCCACCAAAAAGGGGAGGGAGAGATCGTATTGTCTCAGGTGGTGGTGAATGGATGAGGTGCGTATTGATTTTAGCGCGCTTGTAAAGCGGTGGATGTGAATACGACGTGGGTTGAGTCGGGCAAAGAAACGCGCTTGTAAAGTGCTGTTGAGCGGCTCTCGCAAGAGAGATTGAGGTCCTATCCTAGCCGAAACGGATTTCGTTATGGTCGACGAAATGCAAGTTTCGGGGTTAGGTTCAGACTTGAAGTTGCTTGTCTTTACTAGAATTGAGGAGAGGCACATGCAAAAACCTCTTAAGTAGGCTCCACCTGCTGTCGAATGTCAGGGGATCTTATTATAAAAAGGAGCGGAGCGGGAGCCCCCGGTACAGTGTAATGGGCAACAATGTCCTAAATACACGTGGCGATTGTGAAGAGCCACCCAAAAAATGTGGTCCTACACAAAAGGAAAAAATTATGACAAAAGTCACTAAAAAATACACGTGTCCAAAAACGAATTTCACCACAGCCTTCGATCGAACAACAGAAACAATAGCACAAACTAGTTTTAATACTGAAATGAGTAGCACGAGGAAGGCTGCAGAATGGAGCTATAAGGACCTCAAACAGATATGGATCAAAAAGGAATTTGCTCGCTCCCTCAAAGTTCAGTAGGTACCAGTACCACTGTTATACACTTCTTCGGCGCTGCTTCTGAATTTCAAGACTTGCATCGAAAATGGGGGTCAAGTCGGTTCCTACTTTGATTTTGATAGTCCGACACTCAACGATATAATTTCATCATAACTTTACTGTTCCTTCAACTGGCTTTCCAGTAAGAATAACACGTCTACCACTTTGGAACGTTCCTTTTCGGCGGCCTTCTCTTATATTTCATCTATTTCCAACCTTTTCCAGTCCAAGAGAAAACGTTCTTCATTTTCCTTCCGATCAATTTCTAGACGTCCCTTTGTAGTCTCAAATAAGTTCCTGAATCGTTCCTTCTCAGCTTCCAGACGTTTCTTGTCCACGGCTATTTCTTCTTTTTTAATTTCCTCTTTTTAGGTTCGCAGTTTTTTCTCTCGTCCATGTACTTGCGCAGTGAAGTCTGTATTTCATCATCCAATTCCTCATCCTGTTGACAGTGTCTCCTTTTCCATCCATAAGAATCAGCTCCCTCACTCATAGCACTTCCTGCATCCCCTCCTGTCACTAAGGCGATATATTTCTCTTCCTCATTACTCACGTACCGACTTACAGATATGTCCCAAATTTGATTCCCAATGTCCAATAAAATCTTCACCCGAACCCGAAGCTCACTGTTTTAAGTCCTCCTCGCCTCACCCAGTTCGTCTATCGCAAGGATTGTTTCATTCAAAATATAATTCGCCTCCGTATTTTCCTCCGCAATACGGTAGGTGACAATATTCCGCTCCACGTATTCACAGCAGTTTTTAATGAGTCTTTTATAGTCGTCCTGGAGGGTTTCTTTAGTTAGAGGAAGGACAGACTTAAATCTGTCATGCGTTATATGTTCAAACTACTTTTCAGTTACTTTCTAAAACAAAGGGTTCAGATTCCCCCTTCCACAATGGGTGCAGAAGGACATACAACTATCTGAGTGGAAATAAATTTGTCCCCCCATTGAAGCGATAACGTTTCCGAATTTGGGATTGACGCTAACTCTGTAGTCCTTTCAGAGGTCATGGGGGTTGCAACAACTCAGACTTCATCTACAATAACTGCTGGAGTCACAAATTTGGTGGATTCAAAATATTGCGTATTTACTCCCTTTTTAAAGGTGGTGCTACCAGCACTGCTTTCTCCGCCATTGTCGCATGTTCCACTTTTGACATGGGTTCATTAATAACTTGTGACGGGTTGGGGGGTTTCACTTGAATTTAACTTGTAGGGAAGGCTTCCCTAAAATTACATTGTGATGTATGGAGATGGAAGCCCTCACTTGTATGAAATTGTGAGGGGTTTGGGGAGGCTTTACTCGTTTTTAATAAACTATGGAGTGGAGTATTCACTTGTATTAAATTGTGGGGCTGGAGGTGTGGCTTGCATTAAATTGTGGGTCAGTAAATGGGCCTTGTAATAAATTTTATAGTGGGAGGCGTTTCTTGTGATATATTGTGTGGCGAGAGGTGTGATTTGTATTCACGTTTGAGGAGATCGAGGGTATGTGATTTGTATTCTGTTATGATGGGGTGGGGTGCATGTCGCTTGTATTTAATTAAGATGAGGTGGAAGGGGAGGTTTCACTAATATTATGTGACAAGATGGAGGGTATGCTTCACTTGTATTAAGTTGTGACGGGTTACGGGAGGCGTCGCTTGTATTAAACTTTGGCGGATTAAATGTTCTCGCGGGCTGTTGTATGAATGTTCATGTGATTTGTTTTGCAGGTTGTGGTCTGACGTGTGTATGATTCGATCGTGTGATTTGTTTACCCGATTTTGAATTAGATGACGGTTTGGTTGATTAGTTTGAGAGGCTTTGTTGTGGAGAAGGGAGAAGTAGGATAAAACAATCAGGACGTAAATGTTTCGGCATCGTCTGGACGGTGAGAAAATTCACGGCGACGGTACTTAATTTTTTTTTTCATTCTGCATTTCGAGCCCGGTCATGCAAGAAAATTATGCAAAAACGAAATGAGAAGCAACCAAATAATAAAAGGATGGCTTCACGTCAAAATTTGTATGCCACGTGGCATACACCGATGCCCAAAGTCGATAACTTACCACATTCGGGCTTGCCAAAACGCTCTATTGTCTGAGAGTGTACGCAGTGTGGACACCGAATAGTTCAAACACATGTCATATGTGTAATTTTGAACCAATTAAATTGGTTCAATAAATTTTATGAAAGTACTGTAGAAGATTATTTTAATAATCTTCTACAGTACTTTTCAAAAAATTATTTAAAAATAATTTTTCGAAAAGTAATGGTCCCTAATTTAATTTTCTCCATTCTTTTTCTCTACTTTTCATTTTGTATGTGTGACCACATTATCACATCAGACGCTTTGCACCTGAACTTCATGGTAACGGAAAAACAAAAAAAGTTTCAGTCAGTCTTCTTCCACACGCATAACGGATAACCTTTTGGTATGAATGGAACTACCAGTGTTGACAACGACAGTGATGGCAGTACAACATTGGACAGAATAACACGAACAGAAGTACATACCATAACAGAAGAAGAAGAAGAAGAAGAAGAAGAAGAAGAAGAAGCAGAAGAAGCAGAAGCAGAAAATGCTGACGATGACGACGACGACGATGATGATGATAATGATGATGATGATGATGATGATGATGATGATGATGATGATGATGATGATGATGATGATGATGATGATGATGATGATGGTAGTGACAGTGAAGATGAAGATAAATTAGAATGTAGAATATGTCGAGAATCAGATGGTCAATTAATATCGCCATGTCGTTGTAACACCGTAGTTCATGCATCCTGTCTACAGAAATGGGTAGGATATAGAGCGGATGCATTATTTCCTTTATTATCATCATCGATTCGTAACGCTTGCGAGATTTGTCGTGCTCCCATTGATAGTAAGGTGAGGCAATCATGGCAATCATCTGCTACATCTCTATCCATGTGGAGATTGATTGGGAGAAGAGTATGGAATTTTGCATTTACCGTGGAAACATGTTTATTTTTATTTTTATTTGTACTTGCTGTAATGGGCCACGCTTTGTTTGTCATGGGTGTTTTCAAAGGCATATCTAGCAATGGGGATGATGATGATGAACATTCACATAAAAGGATTGCTTTAGCGTTCGCTAACGCCGTCGTCACATTCGCTTTGTTGATATGTGTCCAGAAAATCGTGGTCAGATGGCTCAGAGAAGCTGATGGAAACTTTACCGTCGGAAGAAGTAACAGTAATGTGATTGTTGATGTTGGACATTCTGGTGTTGCTCCTGCTACTGCTATTGCTTCGGAGCCTAGATATGCTTCTAGGTGTACCACTTTTGCGCAACTCATTCTAGGAGCGTTCCTATCTATTGTCGCAGCTGCTGAAATCTTCCTTCTTATAAGAGCACTACCTCTTGGTGGTTTAGCATAATACTGTAAGAATACTGTAAATAGTTTGTTATACGAAACACGTGTACAATATGAAGGCATGTACTGTACCCACACCACAAAAAAACAAAAATCATCATTCCCAATTCCCCATGAACATCTTCAGATACATCATCGCATGTTGATCGTATCGGGGAAACGGGATTGGAAAATATCAACAACACTTTTTTGAAAAAATAAAAATGTTGCGCCATGGTATGCGGTACCCAGTGCGAAACACATTACAAGTAAAAGTAAAGGCACCGAATCGTCAACTGCGACAAAGTCTACACGCGACGACAACAACATGTAAACCATCCAACAGCTTATCACTCGACGAACAAAAAGCACCACCTGGAGGAGGACCTAATCACCGCAGCATAATGTCACTTGATGGAAATTCAATCCGCCCATTCGTTCAACCTAATTCCTACGTCGCACCCTCTGCATCCGTGATAGGATCTGTGACAGTAAACGACAAAGCTATGATATCATATGGTTGCATAATCCGTGGTGACTTGGCTTTAATTCACGTAGGAGTGCGTTCAATAATTGGAGAAAATACTACCTTAACAGCTGGAGAAGTAGTTGAAACTAGTATTACTCAAAATCAAACCCATCAACTGTCGCCATCGGATGCAGTCGCTGCTGGTTTATCCATACAACCCGAGTTATCAGTAGGCGATTTCTGTGACATCGGTGCAAACGTAAAGTTACATTCTTGTTTTCTGGATGGTGATAATTTTGTCGGCCATGGGTGTGTCATTGAAGAAGGTGTGACTTTGAAAAGGTTTGCAAAACTGTTACCGAACAGTTACCTTTCTGCGGGACAAGTCGTAGAAGAAGGTGAAATTTGGGCTGGATGTCCTGCTGTCAAAGTCGGTTCAGTCGCTGCCGATGATAGAGTTCCTCTAAGACAAAGTGTTCTCGCTAGCTATAGCACGACCGTCGAACATATGTCTGAGTTCTTACCAGTAGGAGCCGTATACTGGGAGAAGGAAGCTATTGCAAAAAAAGTAACAAAAACATAGTGTGTGTGTGGCTCCACAAATTTGAAATTTCCTCCAGGAGTAAATGAAACAGTTTTTGACATACACGTGTACAATGTGGGTTTTTCTTTTCAGATTTCCACATCCTTTTCCCAGTGTCATGGTGAACAACAGTACACTGGCCGAGCGGGTATTGCCCACCCCGATCTCTTTTTTTTCTCAAAAAGGAAAGGCTTTGTCTTTATTCCTTTATACCTTCTTCCAGCCGTCACAACCGCTTGTGTCCACATCACCACTCACCTTGCCAACATCATTCGATCTTCTTCCTTACTTTTCTTCACCCTTTCTTCCAAACAAAAAATGTTACTCAACACACGTCGTATCGCATCACGTTGTCTTCCGCGTACGACGATGCATGTAGCGACTGCATTCATAGCACGAGATGGAGGACGTATGAATATACCATCAAAGTTATTAGCGACTATATGGTATTTATTAATATTACCAGATTCACGTACAAGCTTAAACCGTCATTTAACTCGTAAACGTATACCATGGTATGCACCTTCTAGATTAATTGGTATTGCGATGTCAGCAGGTAATATGCTGTCAATGCCTGCATCTTGGATTTTACTTTTTACTGGTAAAAGAAATGCTTCTCGTTTAGCTTCATTAGGTGTACTTGCTAATCGTCCATCGTTAACTATTTCAGTCTTGCTTTTTAGAGAATTTGCTTCACAACTTTTGAAATTATCAACATCTGTAGTTGCATCAACAGGTAAATTACTGTCAAAGCCTATTCGATTCATCGTGCCTGCTTCTAATAGTGATGGAACGGAACAATCTACTACTACTACTACTACTGCTGCTGCAACTACTACAGCTCCTACTATAACTCCCATTCCTACTGTTACTGAAACTCCTGCAATTGATACATCTAGTGTGGTGAGTCATGCACCTGCTGTTGTTGAAACTACCCCTGTTGCCCCAACGACTAGCACGACGACGACGACGCCAGTTGCAGCACTTCCGTTGAGACAACCTAATCCTTGAATCAAGATTGTTGATTGAGATGCTTTCTGCTTTTTTTTTCTGATTGGGATCAATTCTCTCTTTTCTTTTGTAAAATCCCTTCTCTTTCTCATATCTCTTTCTCTCTCTCTCTCTCTCTCTCTCTCTCTCTCTCTCTCTCTCTCTCTCTCTCTC
>JAULBU010069612.1:0-10653 GCA_032358235.1 Odonthalia washingtoniensis
CCGCCCCCCCCGCCCCTTTACGAGTATGGTTCGGAACCAGTTTCCCCTCCAGAGGCGATTGTTGATATCAAAGCGTATGGAAACAATGAGCCAGCTACCCAACCCATGCCACCCATTGAAAATGCGTAATACACATTAGAACCGACTACGTATCGCTGGGTATGGTTCAGCCAAGCCGTGAGTAACGGCGGCTGCCAACAATATATAAGTCTGGAATAATGAGTCAGCTGTGAGGTCAAAAAGGACAACGTTAGCTGTTGGTTAGGAAGTCAATATATCTCGCTCTAATCACAAATATCGGTACAAAACGTTTTATTAATCTGTAGACTTCGAATCAGTCTTCAACTATCTGTTGATATTACAACATGTATCCCTGACTTGTATATTAAATCAGAAATGTCACATCTAATATTTACGCCGTTGCTTCCTCTTTCCTCGCTTGCTCGATACCTTTCTTATACTCCGATGGCAGGTCTGCCAAAATTGTGTCAACCTTTTCAGATTCGCCTGCTATGTGAGCGTCATGGAGAGACTCGAGCATATTCCAAGAAACCGGTTTTTTCTCAAGTCCAGGAAGCAGATGACGAACAGAATCACGTTCTTCAATGAGCTCCTTTTCAGTAGCAGTCATCATTTTCGCGGAAATTTCGTCAATAGGAAGACCCTTCACACGTCGATAATGTGAGTCACCTTCGCAAACAGTTGGGACGGAATACCATATCCCTTGTTCAATGCCATAAGAACCATTAGAGGGAATGGCATTTGAAAGCCACTGCTCACTAGAACCAAGATGAAGATCGCGAATAGTATCGATGGCAGCTGAAGCTGCTGAAGCTGCAGAAGAAGCACCGCGAGCGCCAATGATTTCCGCTCCACGTTTTTGAACGCGAGGGATGAAATCACCATGAATCCATTTCTCATCAGTAATAATAGATTTTGCCCATTGTCCTTTGATACGGGCATGAGATAAATCAGGGTACTGTGTAGCCGAGTGATTTCCCCAAATGATAACACGATCGACATCTTTGACAGGGACGTTTGCCTTTTCTGCTAAAAGAGCTTTGGCACGGGACTGGTCGAGTCGGGTCATAGCAATAAATTGTTCGGGCCACATGTCTGGAGCATTCTCAGATGCCACAAGCGCATTGGTATTTGCCGGATTGCCAACGACAAGGATTTTAGAATTGACAGCAGCACACTCATTGAGAGCCTTGCCTTGTTCGGCAAAGATTTTAGCATTAGCGGCCATGAGATCCGATCGTTCCATACCAGGCCCACGAGGGGTGGCTCCAACTAGTAGAGCATATGAGATGTCTCCGAAGCCTTCATGCAAGTCGGTGGTTGCACTCACTTTAGATAACAGTGGGAAAGCGCCATCCTCGAGTTCCATCATGACTCCACGCAATGGAGACATACCAGCTTCGGTCTCAATAAGATTGAGTTCAATCAGTTGATCCTTACCCAGCATTTCGCCGCTGTGGATGATTGAAATATGGGAAGTACGGCATTGTCAGACCAATATGAGTGACTTGGAGCGAATATGGATGATGGATGAGTGGGGAAAATAGAAAAAGTCAAAAAGCTTACCTGGCAATCCTCATGACAAGTGCATAGCCGATTTGACCGGCAGCGCCAGTAACTGCGATTTTCAGAGGGGGGAGAAGGTCTGCTTTCTTCGTGGCAAGACCGCGAATGGCTGTTGAAGAGCCATGGCGCCAAACGGAATTTGCTGCAGCACGTAACATGATTATTAATTAAAGTGGTGTGAGTTGTTTGGAGACGATTACTCCGCGTTGAGGGTAAATACGAGGAGTAATCTGCAAATCGAAGGCGTTTGATGCTGAGGCAACTAGAAGTCTTGATGCGATGCGCGTTCAGCTCGATATCAGCTTCAACGGCTTTCGAAGGCACACTAATCATCATTCATTTTGTCGATTTCAGACTGTGCGATGAATCATCCATCGGGTTTCATTCAGAGTACTGTAGTACTACTGTACACGTACAATAATCATAGAATCTACGCATTATACGTGTACTTTAAGATGATTTATACAACAGTACACATCATCTCTCATAAATAAATATTATTTTATTGAGAATTTTATTTCTACATCCGGGGTTGGTTCGTGGCCTGGTCACCGACCAACAACACTCCATTTCTCAGAAACTTTTGAAACCAACCCCAAACCAGACAAAAAGTCAGTCTCATTGTTTCTTCCTTTCTCCAGAGCATCCCAACGTCATCATCAACCAAACGCACAAACATGGCAACTCCGTTACTTGCTGGTATGGCTGTCGCCGGCGCTGCCTACGCTTCGCGATACGTTCTCTTGTCTTGGAGATCAATAATGGCGCGCCAAGGCTCAGCTGCTACAAGGTTTCCCAGAGCTCTGGCTGGCGGTTTCGAAGACGAAATGAACAGAAGGGAAGCCTTTCAGATTCTGGGTATTCGAGAGGGTTCCACAAAAGAACAAATACGTGACGCACATCGTCGCCTCATGCGCCTCAACCATCCCGACAACGGCGGCAGCACCTTCATCGCAACAAAGGTCAATGAAGCAAAAGATTTTCTTCTATCAGGGCGACGCGGAGGTCGTGTCATTTAATGTTTTTTTTTTGAACTATTTATAACAATATGTAACATGTAAAGCAATTTTAATGTTCCTGGGTCCATTTTATCGTTTTGAGGTCTATGCCCTCCTGAACCATCTCCCACAATGGACTCATTTCCCTTAGGCGGTGTACATGTTTTTCAGCCAATTCAATTGCATATTCCACTTCCTCCTCTGTTGTGAACCTTCCTATTCCAAAACGAATGCTAGTGTGTGCCATGTCATCATCTACTCCCAATGCTCTCAAAACATAACTGGGTTCAAGACTGGCACTTGTACATGCACTACCACTGCTGACTGCCACATTTTTTAAAGCCATGAGAAGACTTTCTCCTTCAACATAAGCAAAGCTCATGTTTAAATTTCCTGGAAAACGGTGCTCCTTGCTACCATTCAAAACAACCTGCGGAACCCTCTCAGTCATGCCTTGATAGAGTTTATCACCAAGGGCAGACACTCGGGCTAGGTCGTAATCTAATTCCAGTTTGGCTAAACGCGCAGCCTCGCCGATACCGACTACTAAAGGAGTTGGTAATGTGCCTGAACGTAGACCACGCTCTTGCCCTCCACCGCTCATTTGTGGTTCAATACGAACACGCGGACGCCTACGCAAGTAGAGTGCACCGATGCCTTTTGGACCATATATCTTGTGACCTGAAATTGACATGAGATCAATATTTAACTCATTGACGTCAAGAGGAAGTTTACCAACCATTTGTGCTGCATCTGTATGGAAAAAGACTCCTTTTTCTCTACACAATTCTCCTATTGCTTTTAAAGGCTGTACAACGCCAATTTCATTATTGACGGCCATGACACTAACCAAACAAGTATCGTCGCGAATTGCTTTACGCAGTTGCTCAATGTCAATAAGACCATCTGACTTTACAGGGAGGTAGGTGACTTCGAAACCGCGCTGTTGTAACCATCTGCAACTGTCCAGGACACATTTGTGTTCGGTCTGAGTGGTAACGACATGGTTCTTACGTGCTTTGTAGAACTGAGCAACACCCTTGACGACCATATTGTTGGATTCGGTTGCGCCAGACGTGAAAATGATTTCGCGGGGATCTGCTCCAATAATATCAGCGACGTGTCCTCGAGCTATATCTGTGGCTTTTTCAGCCGTCCATCCATATGAGTGTGTCCGTGAGTGGGGATTTCCATAATGTGCAGTTAGATGTGGAAGCATGGCATCTGTGACACGGGGATCAATTGGAGTCGTCGCTTGCATGTCAAGATATACAGGTCTCCGCGTTGGTTCAGGAGTCTGGTTTGCCGTGGACTGTACATTTGTTGCTGTTGATGAAAAACGGCGAACAAGTCTGTACAGCATGCGACTTGGATTATGAATAGATAAAGCCATGGTTTTTTCTAGAGCTGCTAATGTTCTCTTTTTCGCTGTTCGGTAGGATGTTGCAATTCGTTCCAGCCGGCTTGAGATTGTCCGGGGGGCAGCTCAAGTGGTTGTGGCTTTTTCCCACTTACGATTTTTTTTGAAGTCGATTCAAAGGTGTGGATCCAGAAATCTAAATACATGGCACTGTAATTAATGTAAGCATTGCTCCAAAATACACGTGGCGTGTGGTCTGACTGTAAGTTCAGTGCACAGTCATTATGAAAAAGATTTTATTGCTTTCAAATGCAAATGAAGAAAGATACAGCAAATAGCAACGATTGCTCAGCAGAGCACAGTAAATAGTAACCCCACTACAATGATCCGGCACAGATGGCAATGTGTTGTAAACGATCAATCATAATCGCTCTTGTGTCTCCGTTACAACGACAATATCTACCGCTTGCCGGGAAACGCAAATGATACCTTCCGATCCGTCGCTCCTCTGCACACCTTGGTAGCGTTCTTCGTCATGACTCTCCGACTCTTCTTATTATCACTATGTTGCTTCTTCTTAGCCATTCTGGCTATGGACTTCGATCCACCAAAACGAATTCTTCAAAACATCGGTCAACTGTCCAAACCTGACAATGATCCACAACTATCCCCCGCCAAAATCGCACTTCTTCATATGGTTAATGACGTATGGTTCTTCCAGGAACTTGCAGAAATTTGCTTACGCAACAAACGTCGCTATGCCATTCGTCACAATTTTGAACTGGTAACACATACCCCTCATGAGACAAGTGGTCTCTGGACACCAGCCGACTGTTCTACTGAAGGATCAGTCAATCGCGCAGGTTCCTGTTATGTCAAATCGAAAGATTTCACTTTAGATCAACGCGCCCCAACATTCGGTAAAATTAAGCTTGCTATCGCAGCATGTGTCGCTCGTCCAGATTACTGGCTCTTATGGACTGATGCTGATGCGTTGCTTGTTAATCAAACTAAATCTTTGTTGGATGTCGTAGATGACGCTTATGATATCATTGTCGCAAGTGATTGGTTCATGATCAACGCTGGTGTTCTTCTCATGCGTTGCTCTCCATGGAACATTGAGTTCTTGCAAAAAATCTACGGCGCTCGCTCTTATGACAAGGCTCTGGCGCTTGATCAATCTGCTATCAGTGATTTCATTGCTGCTCCAGTGGTGAAACCTCATGTTAAACATGTTCCCAAGTGGCTTATCAATGTCTATACAGAGGAATACCGCCCGGGAGACTTCATTGTTCACTTTGCTGGTAAACTCTACGAAGCCACACCATGGGGAATAGGGGATATCGCTCGCCAATTTGATGTGCTTTCGAAGGTTGATAACGTCGAAAAGATTTCTCACTTTTTCAATACAAAGTATCTGCTCAATTATTATTCTGGTACCTGCGTTATGGGTGACCCAAAAAGCGATCCGAAACGGGATTGTGACCCTCATGACGGACGCCGACTTAAACTTCCCGAGCCGCTCATTTCTTTCTCTTATCCAAATCGATACCGGCAATTAGAGTACCGCAACCCCGCTCTAAAAGATTGGAAGGATCCTAACGACATCCCCGGGGCCGCCAATGTCAAGCAGCCTCGAATTGTGGAAGGGTCAAACTAAAGACGCTTTTCTCAATATGACAACCAATTGAGCTCCAGTATATAACATTTTCATCGTCCTGAAACATCCGTACAAATAAAATCATGGAATTTCCTTAAATCATTTAATTGCTGTCGCTTCAATGCCGTCTAAACTTTCTCCGCCTTTGATTCTCTTTTCGAGGCAAATTTCTTGACAATTTCTGTAGGTGAAGCAAAGCCGTTGGTACTGTTCGCTTTTCTCGTCGCAAAATAGCCGCGGCCTCTTCGGCAAACTGCATATCACTTTGCTTGGTGCTGTCCATGAGAGTATAGGCACTTCCTTTCCGATTTGCGCGCCCCGATCGGCCAACTCTATGAACATGCCATTCCCAGGATTTCGCACAGCCGTAATTTACAACGTTCTGAACATTTTCGATATCTAATCCTCTTGCCGCAACATCCGTGGTCACAAGTACAGGGAGTTCATTTCCTCGGAACATGCGTAACAATCCTTCACGGTCTGATTGGTCTGTTTCTCCATGAATGCATGCCGCCGGCATTCCTTTACCTCGAATGGTGTTTGCAAGCGCCGCAGAATCTCCACGAGTGGGACAAAAAATAATTAGTAAACCTTCGCTTACAAACGTTGAAAGATGGTCGATAAGCCACTCTGTACGAGCTGATTCATTGTTGAAATGGAAAAAACAATCGTTTACATTTTCGTTGACCATGGCTGTGTGTTGATGTGAACTGCCAGTGAGTGATATGAATACGGGATTAGACAAAACATCACAGATAAGACGTTCGACAAATCTTGGCATTGTGGCAGAAAATAATGCCCGCTGAGCATCAGGTCGAATTTGAGAAAGCAATATACGAACTTGTGGTTCAAAACCCATATCAAGCATTCGGTCAGCTTCATCAAGAACAACAAATGAACATCGTTTCATGTGACATGCACGCATACGCAGCATATCAATGTAGCGGCCAGGTGTACATACAACAATTCCTGCGCCAGAATCGCGAATTTGTTTAAACTGTTCGTATTTCGGAACCCCTCCAACAACGCAACAAGTTGATACTGATATACACCGACCATACTGATTAAGGACGTCAGCTATCTGAGTTGCTAGATCTCTAGTTGGTACCATAACAAGACCTACAGGTCCATGCCCTGAGCGAGAAGATCCCTTTTGAGCTGATACATGAGTGAGGAGTGGAAGCGCGTAGGCGATTGTTTTCCCAGAACCAGTCTGAGCGATTGCAACTATATCCCTACCAGAAAGCGTATAGGGGAGTGATATTGCTTGAATCGGTGTTGGGGCTGGAAATGCTTCACAAAGTACGTCACAAAGTTTCTTTGAAATAGGTGGGCAGATATCTTGAAAGGAAGATAAAATTGGAGCGGATCCATTGCGAACTGTAGCACGTAAAGCAATAATAGACTCTTTGGATTCTGAGGAATCCATTTCAAGGTGAGAAGGAGGTAGAAATTCAAGACGAGAAAAAGGAGGTAGGGGCTGAGATGAAAAATCGACTGGAAGAAGGGTTTGTGGTTGATTGTCTTTTTCGTGACCGGTTTGTGAAACTTCGTTAGAAGATGGGGAGTTGGAACGTGAGGAAATGGCTGAGTTCGAAACAGGAAACGACTCGTCATTGCTGAATTTCAACGGGGGTTGGGGGTCTAATTGCACAGGACGTGCAATGGATGGAAATGAAGAAGAAGAAGAGGGAAGGGTGTTCATGAAGGTGTCGAGAGAGTCAGGTTGGAGTAATGAAGGGTTGTTGACCGTTGAAGTAGAATCAACTGGATCATTTGGAGAGGACGAAACTTTCGATTTTAAACGGGAGTTATTAGATGGACTATCCGGGTCATCACTATCCGAGACAGAAAACATGTTTGGACATGGTCGTCGTCGCTTCATCAGACGGTACCAGCAAGAGACTAGGCGAAAGCTGCAACTGATGACAGCAACCAGAGATGACGATGGTTACGAAGAGTATGATAAAAAGTTGATTCTTGTTTTAAGAAGGGACTGAAGGTGTTCAGACAGTTGACGTTGGCGACGGCACCACAACCTCGGAGACTGATTACAATCTGTTCGTGAAAACGTCATGTTGATCGAAATGATGCACCGACAACTGGGATTTAAACCGTAAAATTTATTTAATTTCTCTTTCCGAAAAAAAAGAAAGATACACGTGTGATATACAAAAACCATAGACACTGATGGCTAGAATGAATTTTTAAAAAAATTCCGGGTTTTTGAAATATCAAAAGTGCCTGAACTCAATCGTGACTGCCATGCGTTTCCAACAAATGTCGACGCCGTCTTCTGCACCAACGCCTTGCGTCTAAGAAGTTTCTGAAATCCCTTTCTGCACCACCAACACCGTTTTCGTATTTTGAGCTGGTTTTCATCTTAAAATCCACCAGTCAGTACAATATTTACGCCACAACTAATACATCTATATCATAATGGTGTATCTTGAACAAGACGCATTCATGTCTGAGTTGTCCAAACTCTATACCAACAATAAACTTTCTGGGTCCGTATGGATCACGATGAAGAGAGTTGAACGACCAATTGTAACCGGCCAAGGAAAATCTGATCACGAAGGTCCGGCATGTATTGTACATGCAACAGATGGGGGAAAAAAATTAGCTTGTGTTGTACCTTCTAATCAACATGCTGCATTTCATTTAGATCTCTTCACTGTTGTCAAAGCACATACTGAAAATTTGCAAAAGCCGAAACGTATTCATAAAAAGAAGACTAACAAAGATTCTTAGATATTTCTTAGATATACCATCTTAACTAAAGTAAACAGACAATTACACGATGTGATTCCGATAGTTGTCAGTTATTGGAAAGTGTTGCGTCAAACAGTGAAGTCCACCCCCAGCCAAAATAAGCTCTGACGCCTCGACAGCAACGACCTTAATATTTCTTCTGGCACCGGCACCTTTATCAGGGTTACTGGCTCTAAAAGAATTCAGACTGATGTTGGTTTCATGGCCATTAGTAGCTTCAACTCCTTCGTTACCAAGTCTTTGAGCGCTCCGAAAGGCCTTCTCTATTTCTCTACATGCTTGATCATCTTCTTCACCGACGTTAAAGGTTGGTACAAATATGACTCCGTCAACTTGTACAATATTAACGTAACTCGCACACAGTCGTTCCCCTGCCAATCTCGGCTTACCATCACCTTTAAGTAAAGATTCAGTTTGTTTGATTGTTCTTCGGATAATTGGTGGAAGTCGAACGGTGTAAATGTGCAATCGTTGTCCAGCTGCATCTACTGCATCTTCTAGTGCTCTTCTAGCGGCTGCACACCGATGAGCGTCCGGACCTTCTTCTGTCCATGCCAAGAGTACGTGATGGGGTTGAATAAATACAGCCATGTTGTCCACATGACCATCCGTATCGGAATCATTACTTAGGCCATAAGTTAACCAGATAACCGTAGTAATACCGAGAAATTTTCTTAGAATGTACTCCACAGAAGGTTTTGTCGCTCTTTGATTTCGGTTTGGGCATAACATGCATTGCTCCGTCGTAATCGCAGTCCCCAGCCCATCGAAACTTATGGCCCCTCCCTCCAAAATAAACTCTACGTCGATCTCTGGTATATGAACAGTCTTACATAACTGTGATGCGAACTTTTTATCCTCCTTGTAGTCATCATAACAGCCACCGTTTCCCCCGCCCCATGCGTTGAACTGAAAGCAGACCCCTTTCGTTCCTTCCCCAATGTAATTCACCCAAACAGGGCTTATATCTCTCAACCAGCAATCATTCATTGGAATACTTAGCATGGACAGTTGGCTTTCTGCCTGAAGCTCATCTTTTTCAGGAAAAACTAAGCTACGAAGCATCTGTATCGTGGAACGTAGAGAAGAAACTGCAAATTGATCACGGCGATCGACAACGGCTTTGACTCGGACATTGGAATGTTGCAGCAGCAAACGCATAAAATTTGTCAACTGACGCCGAGCTGGTGCAGCGAGTTCCCGCCAAGTATCTCCACGTGATGGCCATCCGACAAGAAGCGTATGTTTTCTATCCCATTCAGTAATCACGTTCAACTCCATTTTGACTAGGTGAAATATCAGATAATATTTTATGTTGACGTCAACGTTGATGCGTTGATTTTGACGGTGACATTGATATCAATGAAAGAAACAATGGGGGTGCGTATAATCTGAATTCATCGCTTTTTTCATTAAATAATTCCGTTTACATGAAGAAGCTGCTGTATGCGTCAGATCAAAATTTGAATCAAATTGAATTAAATTTTAATGAACTCCATCAGAGAAAAGTGGAATCGTTCAATACCCTGGCCTGCAATGAATTTGCACTAAATCCCCAAGGTTATTAGGGTGTATTAGGGAATTCCCAACGAACACAAATGACTATTTTGAGGGACGAAAACACCCCTTTGTAGAAAGAAGAATAAAACACGTGGCACAGCAAGGATGGCTTTAGACGAACAGTGTTTCTACGACAAGTAATACTGACAAGTCCACCAAGTAACCCGAAGGAAGACTACTGTATAAGAACGGGAGTAACACGCGAGAAGAGAGAAAGGGGAAACCACAACCAAGCTCCCTCATCCGTCATTTCCCCTTCAGCACTTCTCGGGCGTTACAAACCGCGACTTCCTTAGTCTTCCATAGCTTTCGGCCATCCTTCCAACCACTAGTGCGTTATTCTGCTTTTTTTTTTGCCCCCTTCCGAACGTTACATCCTTACCCGTGCCCCACATGCCACACCAATTTATTGCCACGAACATTCCCCCCGCGCCCCCTTACCAACATCCGCAAAATGTTGCCACGCTCGTCAATGCGAGTCCCTGCCTTTCGGATGAGATGATAGCAAAGTCCCATTTCCAGATATGGGCCTTGCTAATCAATCATTCCGACGCCACCCACTCCGCGTCGAGACTACCTGTGAAACTCGAACACGTCACGCCAGTCATCCTCAAAGCAATAATTGCTACTATCCTCCACACTTCCATTCTTCCGAATATACAGACAACCCCCGCATATACACACCAACCATCGAACAAATCATTCGACTTACC
>JAULBU010069623.1:0-10650 GCA_032358235.1 Odonthalia washingtoniensis
GGTTTTTCTCCAGTTACTCAAGAAACAAAATTTACGGCAGATGATGAACCAGTCACTATCGAAGAATTGGTATCCAAACAAGCTTGAAATGGAAAAACAGAGTGGACAGAGCATTTCGTCACATCTCATCTTCATGTTTTACCAACCTCCACAAAATATTGTGCAACATTTCGTTGTACGACCCCGATTACAACATGGATTCAACTCAATTTCAGAAACCTTTCTTTTGTGATCGGCACAGTTTGGAATTGCTGCATTGCTTTTCTGGTATACTTGGTCATGTCTTCGATCCTCTTAACTTATCCGTTCCAGTTATTAACACTAAGGAAATTATCGTAGACGTTGATGAGAATATTTCGCCTTCAGAGGAAACGGAAACAAGTAATGGTAAACGTGAACGTTCACCGTCTTCCTAACAATTGCAAACAAATAAGAAGAAATCTAAGGTTGATGACAACCAAGAAATGGAAATATCCCCAAATTAATCTTCGGGTATACCGACAGAAGTTAAGGAGGAATATGATGTCGAACCAGCAGCTTCAGGTGAGCTGCCTACAATGGGATTTAAATCGATGGAAGTGCTGAAAACAAGTATGTAGAATTACTATTTCTGCTATGAATGCTATTTTCAGTCCCTTGCTGATACACATGAAGCTGCTATGGGTCAGACTCCACAAGATAATGTTCAGTTCATTCTAACAGACCCTCCATACAACATTAGATATATCAACGACTATCGAAACTCAGATCACGATCAGTTCGCAGTAGAATACATGAAATAATTGGTAGATTTCCGGGAAAAGGTTGACACTTGAAAGCCATGCGCATATGTTTTGTTCGGCAATGCAATTTTCTGGTTAAACATATTAAGTAGAAGAAAGAATTGTTACCATAGTAAAACCCCCGAAGATGATGAAATTTTTAAAGGTTACAAGACTGAAATAAGCGTTTTAAGTGTGGAGGAAACACCGCTCCATTACACGAAGACAAGGAGTTGCTATGCATCAGCTCCAAGAACACTCCATCTCAGACATCTCTCCATGGGTGAACATGGTGTAAAATTCTGGAGGAATGGGATGGGATGGGATCACGCTTTGAAAAGGATAAACTATACTCGTTATGGGTTCATTACTTCTGTTCATTCCGGAACATGTGATGAAATGAATAACATCTCAAGGGTCCCTATCAATGAAATAGGATTCCTTCCATCTCAGACGAAATCTTTCAGTCGAAGACCAATGCTCCGACCAGAGCAAAAGTCAAGATAGTAGATAATGGATATTATCCTCAAATTTACCCATACTGGTAAGTTGGTTGTGGACACATGCTCTGGTACATTTTCTGTAGCAATTTCATGTATGCGTCCTCCAAAACATAGGAAATTTGTCGGTGGTGATATGGATGATAGCTGTTTGCAATGCTGCTGGACACAACTGGTCGAAGTTTTCGCTCATCACTTACTCAACTACGAATCAGATGTTGAGGGCATGGAAGAAGACCTTCTTGAAGCACAAGAATATTTGAGAGAGCTGGAAGCCATTGCCGTGACAAAAATAAGGGATGTCTGGGGTATTCCTTCTGTAGTACCTACAGTTCATACTTTTGCTAAGCACGTTCGTCACTTCATTTCACAAGCCATTGGGGATCCATCTTTGTACAACAACAGTGTTCCCATACCATGTGACAAGTGAAAATATCATGGAAGCGAGCCCTCGATGAAAAACCTACAAATATTTTTCTTTCAATGGAAGCAGGGGCTCTACGGTTTTCCCTGAAACCATCCTCAATCAAACATGATGAAGGTGGTCTGAGAATTTTCGCAGGAAAGACAATTGATGAAGGTTTGATCATTGGTCATTACTATGGAACATTGGATTACGGAAATATCCTCGGGAGTAAATCAATTACAAAAAATATTGCGATGGTTAACTTTCGGTATCTACGGCGCAATTCCTGAAATATGGTGCCAATTGTTTTCATAAATTCACGGCAAGTGACGGAACATAAAAGGAGGCATGGATTGTCACTTCTCCTTGGTGCATTAATTATATACATTAATGATTTCCATTATCTCCCTGGATATAAAGCTTCGGCTAACGACAGATTGAATAATCTAAAAACTGCAAATTGCGCTCTCGGGAAAAACAGAAAGTTGAGAACTGATGCGGCTGCAACTTCTTACAAAACTTTGGAGATTCCTGTTTAATGCAATTACGGTCCTGATCATGTTCATCACGTCAAAGGCAAGAAGTTCTTTTATTTTCATTTTCCCCCTCAATTTATATTCAAATTCCTTATAAAATCCCTTCCATTTATTATTGATTCTAATTTCCTGATGTGCATCATTGATTTGAACGTGTCCGTTAAATCATGTAACTGACACGTTACCTTTTTAATCTCTCACGTCAATATTGAATATGTACAATACATATCCAAGTTGTCACCACGTCGATGGGTACTTAGAATCATATCCTTATAAAACCTCTTCCATTTCTCATCGGTTCCAATGGACTAATGTGCATCATCGATGTAAACGTGTCCATTGAATCGTGTAAGGGACACGATACATTTATAATCTCTCAAGTAAATGTGAATGCGTCTCTTTCAGCTCTTCAATGTAGGCATTCATTACGTACAGTAATTGTATTGCTGGTGGCTTTCCTGCATTCATCTCTGATATTTTGTATTTCTGGCGTCCATACACGCACTACTGTAATCCCTGTCTTCATAAAATTAGATTAAAAGTTGTAACAGCAATGACCAAAATTGGGACCGACATTATTTTTTATAATTAATTGTCGCAACTGCACGTATATACAAAATACGGAATGCCTGGCCTTCATAAAATTTCTAGTTTTTGACAATATGAATGCCCGGGTGAAAAACTAAGATGTTTGAATGCACATTCTACGAATGGATCAATGCGGACGTTCTTATCGGTAAATTAAATAAATTTTCCCCTGGAACATCCATACACTTTCACCGCTTGGAAGCAGGCATTAATTCCCGGTAACACAGACGTACGGCATATGAATGCATTAATGTAGTGGACATCCACTCAAACATTCAACACATGAATGTAAAAGGCAATGTAAATTACATTACAAACTTCATTTTTTGCAGTATTATATGAATTATTAATTCAACATCTCATACACAACGTGTAGTTACGAGCCTTGATTACATATCCAAAAATCTTCTGTGTATGAATGAAAATTGAAAGAATACATTGGTGTAATGTTTCGAACAACGGATGTGGTCCCGGGGTATTTATTCCATTTATTCTCCACCGTCTGTAAGTAAATTGTTATGCCTCATACATTAAAACATACAGTATCTGTATACCACAGTTAATTCCCCATACATTTTATCTTCAAATTGAGTGGATTTTTGCTTCAGTTACCATCTGTAAGCATGAAAACACTGTAGTTTTCTTTATGTAACCTACAAAGGCCTCCAATATTCGCATGATTAATTATATATCACATCCACCTCAAAACTACGACTCTTAATGTATCCATTCAGTTCCGGAAACACAGAAGATGTAGGATCATAAGAAAGGCGGCGCTTGAATGTATATTTAACAAATTTAGCTCATATTTATTGATATATCGGTATTTCAATTGCAGCCAATACATACATATGAATTTGTTATGAACTAGATCATGCATGCCTAGATTTGTATTCCTGACGCTATGTTGTACACTGTAGATGTGAAGGACAATCAAGATGAGATTAGTTTAAATGACCACGAACATATACTCTAATTTCTGACTGATATCATTCTACGTTTTTCATAACTTCACATTAAAATACGTACTCACATTCAAACTGATTAAAACTCTGGTGGGTAGTACTTCAAGTAAGTTACTGCCGAACAAAAATACATCAAAGGAACGTCGGTCTATTGATTTGTCCTCGACAAAACTGTTTTGTCGAGTCTTTGTTTTTGTCATTTACTGATGCTGTATTTATTTTGGGAGTATTCTTACTCTCCTGGACTGTATGTCGTACAGAATTTGTTGCTCATACTTGGTGTGACAAGTATTCACTACATGTACAATATTGATTTCTTTCCATGATATTTTTTCAATGCCATAATTCAAGTGGCCACAACGAACGGTTTTAATACCCTTACGGGGGACTTCATACACCGGATACATGCCTTCGACTGTCTGACGCGGCTCCAAGTTACTACGGCTCGCACCACGCCTGCGAGCCTGTACAGCCTCTTCTCTCGTTTTTAACACACCTTCTCGCTTATCTCACCACTATCATCTTCTTCTGTTATGAGATTTACAACATCAATAACATTTTTATACAAAGACGACTCAACATTTCCATCTTCCAATTAGTAAGATGAAAGTGTTCTCGTTTGAGCTTGATGTAGATTCTGAAAATCAAAAGGTGTTAGATACGAATGTTCCCATTTATTATTGTAATATATAATTTGTTCACATAACTTGCATTCAAATATCTTTTATTCATTGCTAATGTTTGTTTTCTTGCTCCCTGCTATTAGATCCTTTTTCGTTAGGCTGAACTTGTTTGCACAATTTCAGCTTATTGCGATGATAATTTGCATTTTCTGTTTTATAACAGAAGAAACGTCAAATCAATTGTTGAAATAATTGTTATGGTTTTTTCCCAGTTTTCTTTCTAAATATATCTTCCAATTACAGAAGGGATGTTGAATACATGTCGTCCTTTACAAAAAAACACAGAGTCACGCATCACATTTTTTTGTCCTTTCAGTTGTTGACACGTCGTAGTTTTATTTATTGTTTTCGAACCCTGATTTCTGTATTTTCACGCTACTTATACACAGTTACAAAGTGCTTCACGATAGTTGGAGGTTCTGTAGATGACATAATGGTTCATTATTTTTTGTTGGGCTATCGGCCCTAAACCAGCACGTTAGAATACAAAGTCACTCTTAAAAGAAGTGAACTGAATGAGGAACCTCCAAAAGGAATATAATCACGGGCCATGTCTACGAGGACTAAACCGCTTTTAGCTAGTCTAAAACTTTAACCTCTGGGTAATTCATTTTTATAATAAATTAGTACAGCGAGACTACACTTCCTGCGTGTTAAAAAGTTTAGAAATTCACCTACTGAAGTGGATCATCCAGTAAACTAGGTGAATTTTGCCACAAGTGGGTAATTAGTGAATTAATTCACTACAAGAGGTGAACCAACTCAGTACAGTAGGTGGGACAATTAACTACTATATTGAATTTTGGCTATTCTCGTCAAATTAGGAATTGGTCAATTATTTCACAGATATAATTGACCATTTCCTGGTGGTACCAAAAGTGCTGGTCCTAGACCTCCTCTTTTAGTTAAATGAACCACTAATGTGGTGAAACGTATACCCGTATTACAAAATAGCGCTGTGGTACCCACTCTATTTTCTCACGCCCGCTCACCAGAGCAGGTACTACAGCTCTAAATTCAAATATTTGATAGGTAAAAGCGTTTTTGGGTGCTTGAGCAATAAGACAGGTTTTTTGCCATGCTTTTGGGATTTTTTTTGAGATTGACAACTTTCGGATTTTTCTATTTTTTCAAAAAAGGATATTGGGAGTGGAGATACATCATTGGAATATCCAGTAATGAAATGTGTCAGGGTGTGTTTGGTTACATGAAGCACTGTCGGGGTGGTGCAGGGTGCTGAATTTCTTGAGAATAGAAGAATCCACGATAAGTGCACTCAAAAATGCACCTTCGTTCCAACCACCCGCGCCCAGAATATCTCCGGAATTGATATAGACCAAACGTCCTTCTTGGTTCTCAATCGTCTTCCACCGGAACATAATATCCTTGAGGCCGTTAATATACTTCGGAGAAGGATTGTGAAAATCTGTATGCGCATGTTTGTCCTCTGGCCATTTCATGACTTCAGCCTCCGTAATGTTATCTATGATAGAATTCCAGGCTATTTCATACGTTCTTCCACAAACGGTTTCTCTAACTGCCCCCTTTGAACTTTTCGAGGATATTATTATCTGTAATGTCAGCGAACTCCGTATAGATTGCTTGCCATCCGTACCACATTAATACGACATGTTTCCCAGGAGTAGCGGGTAGTATGAAAACTTACTGACTAGCTTCGTCAGAGAGAAGAATTTTTGGAAAGTCAGAAGTGTCGAAAAAGAGGCCGCAGCCAAAAGACTACTACTACGTTTATTGTTTCGTTTAAAGCGGAAAAGGTTATTGTCAACTGTCAGATAAGTGTGATTCTTATTATTGTCGCAGTCGCAGTGATATCGTGGTTGGACTTAGTCCTGATATACCTTATATAAATACAGACGTCCTGGTTGTAGACTACGTTAATAGACTCCCTCGACTCTGGGTTCGCAGCCGGTCTATCGATGTACACGTGTGAGGTATGGGGATCGAGTTTCTCCCAACGTTGACGTTGATCAACTCAGTGCTTGTTGCGGATCTAGTTTCCTCATTCGAAGTTGTACGGACTGGTTATGTGCGATAGCTAATTAGTTTCGAATTGGTTCTTTGTGGTTTTACTTATGTCTAACTTTTATTGTTTTCTTTCATTTGAAAGTCTGAGAATGATATATATATATATCGAAGTGAAGTATAATTCTAACCGAGTCGCAGAATTTGGATACACGTGTAGTAAAATCCTTTTAAAACGCGTGAGTAAGAAATAATCGTTTTCTCAATTTTGGACGATTTGAATCATTCCGTTCCGACACTGTAGTGTGTGTTGGAAGGTAAAATCATTCGTTATCTGAAAACGCTATCTGAATAAGTTTTTCATTGTCATTCTGATAAATGCAGTGTGCAGCGTTTGTGATGGCGCTGTGTTTCTTGACACTGTATATCCCCTGTTATACTATTGCCTTTTTACGCGCGGATTTTACTTCCCCGTTTGGCTTGTGCCATTTCATGTCCCCGTGGTCAAGATGTTACTATTACCAACATCAATATTTTCAATTTATTCCTCGACAGAGTCCTCGTGTGCGTCATCCTCATCATCGACTTATCGTCGTCGTTATCATCCTCAGCATCATGTTATCGTCATAGTTATTAATTCAATATCATCATCGTTATCATATTCTACATCGTCATTTTGCATCTTAGATCGTCATTCTTATCAACGTTGTGCTAATCAACTATATCATTACTCAAAAATATCATCATTATCTTTATATTATCGTTCCGGTCATTTCAACATGTCAGCATCGTCTTTATATCATCGTTCCCTTCATTGTCGATTTATTATTCAACATATCCTCATCATTCTTTTTATCATCGTTCTCATCATCATCATCATCATTTATATTTAGCATATCATCTTCTTTACCATTGTTTTGTCATCGTCATTTATATTCAGCATATTATCATTCTTTGTCATCTTTCCGTCATCATCATTTATATCAGCATATCATCATTCTTTATCATCGTTCCGTCATCTTCGTTTATATTCAGCATATCATCATCACTTTATCATCGTTCCCGTCATCATCATTTATATCAACATCTCATCATCACTTGCACCATATCATCTTCTACATCATCATCATCTTTCAATTCCTTTAGACCCCCGGGGTTTGGTACGTCACACAAACCGCTCGCCTACCTCTCGAATAATTCCACGATTCGACAGAAGTATCCACGTCATCAATGTGGGAAACGTCGATCAATGCGAAATGTTTCCTTAGCAAACCCCCGTCAACATTGGAAAATGTGTTTCACATGGTCTGGTCATAAATAAAGTCGGACATGACTTGGATTTTTGTAATGGTGGGTAACGTAGTGCCAACAACCACGTGATCTATAGTAAAATTCTTTCTGGTTTCTGTGACTACAGAGATTTGATTTTGATTATGACTAACCTGTTGCACAGTTTTCTCTAGCTTTATCATAGCACCACGTGTTTTTTGCATATTTACCGAGATCCTGGACTGCATGTTGTTTAGAAACGTCTTTGAATCGACTACCATTCCAGTGAGTAATACTCTGCTGCTTGTTTTCAAACCCAATCACGATCATACGCATGATGATGATTAAAATATTATCATTGTAAACCACATATCCGCTTGAACCAACTCCAAAAACGCCTAAGCGATCGTGCTCATCTTCAGTCCACTGACCGTCAAAAATACCATTAAACCATTTTTTGATGTTATAACCTGAAAAAATCAACTAATTATGTATGTCTTTCGTTACATCTTCCCCGTTTTGCAAGTGTGAACGAATGGTCTCCCAGGCATTCAGGTTATTCGAACCATATTTCAGAAACTGAAGGCAATTATTGTGAGCACATTCAAAGTTCTCAGGAGGATGACTAATGTCGTTCCACACTGTTTGTTCTTCTTTTTAGGCGATTAAGGCTGTGGCCGCACCAAGATCTGGAAAGTCAGAGTGCAGGTGATACCCAAGATCGAAGAGGATTTCTCCCCAAAGAGTCTGTCTAATACCATAGCGCATCATACCCATAGCTGCCTCGATTCCATCTGAAAATGTGTGGCATTCAGCTCGTCCAGCTAGCTCAATTCGGGTTTCAAGTACGGTCCATTTAGCGCATTCAGTCACTAGATGTAAAGAGAGAAAAAGATTGGCCTGTCCACCACCAATGAAGATGGAATGATTGCCATCAAGCGCGCTTTCAGAAGGTGTGAATATACCCCCTTTCGTCTTTACCCATTCAATGAAATTGCAGTTTGGCAATTCCATCATTGCCTGCGGAATGGTACTTGGTCAACTGGGAGCTTCCCTGTTGGAATTTGTAAATGATTGAAGGTTCAACAGGAGAGAAAGGTAGGTAGTGCGGAGAGTTTTGGTATAGTGTGTGGTGAGGAGATTTAGAGAGTTGGGGTCAAGCGGTGTTGATTTTAAATATAGTATATATGTGGTGGAAAATTGCTCAACAAGAATACTAGAATTAATATATTCTGTATTTTATCATGTACATAATGATGTACATGATGACATTATAGTATTGATAAAGATATATTTTATTGAATAGTTTTCTTCTAAATATCTCAGAATACACCACAAGTATCTGGCCTTTAACACCACGAATGGGGATACAGATGCATGACATGCAAAATATGGATACATCATGATGTATGATACTGGCTCTGGAATATATGAGCAATGTACGAAATATATTTCAGTATTTTATGTAATTAATGTGTCGTGTGGTAATTTTTAATAGATAATAACATATGCATCGATTTACCCAACTCTTGTCCTCGCAGAACACAGCTGTAGCTTTACACCGGATAATTCAACAGGAAATTCTACGAAAAAATCTCGTATTATCATGAACCGTTCCGATGGACAACAACATGGATGCCGAAAGCCTTATGGTAGTAGTGGAAGTATAGCTAAAATCGTATCCTCATTAACGGAATTGGGACATAAAATGGACAAGATCAAAGCTGGTGTTCTAAACAAGTCGTTTGCTGTATCTTTAAGTATCATAGAATCTTTTGTTGGAAGGAAGGAAGTGGAATGAGGTATTAACATCATCTGCGACGCTGACTTCAATGCAAGATTATTATCAAAGCAAGTACCTTCAGTTGAATGCTGTAAAGAGATTAGGGCTGAAATTGTGAGAAATTGTCGGGAAATGAAATGAATAGTTGAATGAAATGTATGAAAGTGGTGTAGTTGAAATTGAACAAACGTTCAACTTATTTTTCTCTTCTCTCTGTCTTGTTTTTGTTTGTAAGTGTATCCTGAAATTAATGAAGTAACATGTTTTATAAAGTCAATTACGTTTAAGTACTTCGTGAAATGATCACTACTACTGTCAATTTCTTAGTTGTTGTTTCCTACATTACAATTTGTACTTTAGGTTTTGTTGAGAGCGTTCAGTTTCTAAAATTGTAGCCTATCTGAAAAATTTTATACTCTGATTTGTAATGAAGAAGGGACACACTTAGAACCAGACTACTTGTGGCTCACATTATAACTATTGTGTTATAGATGATGTAAACACATAGGTATAAAGTCGTTTCTACCATACTAGTAACCACAGGTTGATTATGCAAATGGTCAGTAACCATTTACATAAACACGGTACAGTCAGCGAAGTGGGGAGGTAACATGGGGAGTAGTTGAATTTATTAGAGCGAGCTATTTTTAAAGTCTTATTTTCAATAAATGTTTAAGTCCTATCTGTATCACATACAGCATGTGTTTTACATGCTGTATCTCAAATGAAAGGAAATAAGGTACAGAAATCATGAAATTTCCACTCCATATGTTTATTGCGATTTTGCGGGACATCAATTAATTGATTTTCCGCAAAAACATGGGACTCCACATGGTGTGGAAATTGGATACAGCGTCTACCAGAGCCATAGTTTAGTGCAGTTTTGGCTGCAAGGTGTCCAAAACTACTATCAAATCAGTTTCATGTAGTTTCAACCTATGTCGGAACTTGTTTCATTATCGAAAGTTTAAGATAATATTGTACCAAAAATAAAAGTTAATATTCTGGTTATTGCCATTCATTTAGTGTTCTGAAATCAGCTATGGCGAATCGCAATGACACCAGGAAACGTTTGGAAAGATTGTTGGGGTCAACAGTGAGAAATTCGGAACTCCCATCAAAAGTGGCGAGAGCGGGTAGTTGCGGAAGTGACGATGTGGTAGATGAAATCGGTGG
>JAULBU010069634.1:0-10650 GCA_032358235.1 Odonthalia washingtoniensis
ATCGTCTGGGGTCGATTTGTTGATGTTTTTGAAGAAGTTTTGAAAGTATATCTGGAGGCTTTCTCCCATTTGAATGAATAGAGCTAGCAGCCACGCAGCGACACGGTGGTCAACCTGAAGAGTGCCTATCGCTTTCCCTTTTCCCGGGTAGGCGGAAAGAGATATGCGTATGGTGTCTTCTTCTCGCTGCGTATCTGCCTCTAAAAGTCGTTGTTTGCGGGGTTTGGTGTCGTGGTCGTCGTCAGGGTCATCGTGAATGACATAGAGGGAAGGCACGGCGTGTTCCTGCAGGGCGAAATTATGGTTTGAAGGCGGTTGTGGTTGTGCTGTGTGTGTATGGTGGTTAACTAGGAGGGAGGAGTGTCGAATGGTCACGATGATCGCTTTTAGGATGATGGGCGTTGCGTTTTAGAGGTGTGATGGTGGCAGTGGAGCAGAGTTGGTGGCGTCTGTATGATTTATAAGCAAGGCCAAGACCTGGTAGTGGAATTTTGCCAACATGTTGTCTAATTTCTGGGAGGTCGCGGGCGTATAGATGCAGAAGGAGTGGTTAGAGGTGTAATTGATGTTGTTCAAGATGACGGTATAGATGGTGGTTGGGGCATGTTTGTGAAATAACATGTGATGTATGTTTGAGTTGAAGTGTAATCGGGAGATGCAATAGAAGTATGTTACTTGGATGTTATTTGTGGCGTGTGAAAAAGGATTAATAGATTTTCGCGTAATAAAGGGAGAACGGCTGGTATGGCGACAGTAAAAAGGTGTTGTTGGTGATTGCGCAGGCGCAAGGTGGGTTGTTGTTAAAAATAAACTGTTGAGGTAGACGATGGCGAAAGGGTAGTGACATTATGATTTGCAGAACGGTCAAAATGTTGGAGTGATGTGACACGTTGGGGTTTGATCGTGCCGGGGAGTGTAGGGGGTTTTGATCATGTAGGTTGTATGATTGTACGTTTGTGTATGTGTGTAGAAAAAGGTACTAAAAAAAAATATATATATATATATAAATAAATAATAATAATAATAAGAGAAAAATATGTATATAAGTAGTTGGATATAGAAGAGAAGAAGGATAAAATCAAAGAAATGCCAGGATTATTCAGGGGACATTTTGGGAAAGGGGGTAAGGGGGGTTAGGGCGTTGAAGAGGTGCTGTGAAAAGGAGTTGTACAAATGAACAACCAGTTGGTGGAAGGTTTTTTGGTATTGCAGAATTAAAAAATGAAAAGAGTTGTCAGAAATACGGGACGCAAGACATGATATACCATTAACTACATAATTTATGAGAGATTGGTGTGATTCCCATCTTCCTTTTAGGCAATTTGATCTACTGGGATGTTATTAATAACATATTCTGTTGCTGCGCCGACGCGTGGTGAATGTGTTGTAAAATTTTCGTCGTGGAGATTAAAAAAGGTGGCTACGAATTTGAAGGACTGTCTCTATTTGGGATATGTGAGGTTGGGAAATACTGATTTGGAAGAGTTACTTGCGTCTGATGGGAAAAGGATGGAGCCGTGTTTGGGGAGAGTAATAGTAGCGGAGCATGTGAAGCTGATAAATTGGTGTTGGCCAACGTGCTAGTGTGTCTTTGGTTCGAAGATGTTCAGAGCAGCTGTACCAGGTTCGAAGGAGGAAAGTGAATGATTTCCAGGAAGGATTAATTGCCCCCACTTGATGCCTAACACTTCGCTAGCCCGTAGGAAGGCAGAAAAGCTTAGAGAAATTTGGAGGGCGAACTCTGGTTGCTGAATTTCTATTAGTTTTGATGTAAAGGCTGCTGTTAGTTGAGATGCTAGAGGAGTTGCTGAGATGGGAAATGTTAGTTTGTACCAGCCTTTGAGATATATTCGGGTTGTATCTAGATGAGATTTGAGGGGGGGGTGCTATAATGTAGAGAATGCTAACGAGACATCCCATTTGTGACTTGTTGCCAGGTTTTGGGTTTCTGTCGTACTGATCTTGAATATAAACATATATTACAAGATCAGCTGTAGCCGGGTCGTTAAGTGGGATGCCTCGGTTGAGGGGTATAAAGATGGCGTAGATTTGCTTGTATGCTTTTAAAGTTTTAGGACTTAGGGTTGCCTTGGACAGTTTGTTGTTTTACCAGTATATTTCGGCTGATCCCGGAAGTAAATGTTGGTGGTTGTCCATTTGGATTTGGGGCGAGCGAAGATGCGGTTCCCAGGCTTATTTATGGAGAGGAAAAAGGGTGTGAAAGGGAAGGGGGTGTTGAAGGGAAAGAAAGAGGGGGAGGTAAGTAAGTGTTTTTTTAAAAAAAGGGAGGAAGAAAAGAAGCACTTAGTGACAGAGTGTGGGCGAGAATGTGGTTGTGAGCGTCTTGTTAGTGTTGGTAAGGTGGTGGTGAAGTTGTTGGGGAGACGAAGGATGGAGATGTTTTGGTTGTTGTTCCCCGTTCTCTTCTTCTCGCACTTTACTTACGGTCTTATAGCCTTTTTGGCCTTATTCAATGATTTAGCAGTATTACTTGTCGTAGAAATACTGCCAGTTTCAGCCATTCTCATTATGCCACCTGTTTTCTTCTCATTTCTACAAAGGGTGTTTTCGTCCCTCAAAATAGTCATTGCACGTCGATTCACTAAGTCAAAAATGGTGAACTGTCAGTTTTTGGAGTGAGAAGTGGGCAGATCGTCATATCCTCCGGAAAGGCGGATAGACAGGATACCATTAGTGCGAAAAGCTCCTAGAAGCCTCAGGGTGCCGAAAAGGTCAATCCTTCCCAAACCCCGAAACGTCCACATAAGGGTCGTCACTCCTAGCAAAAAGATAAATATAACAGCATTGGTGCGGCGCAGCAGATGAGAACATGAAAGAACCCAAATGTTGAGTTTTCGGAGATTTGTAGATTTACTGAAACCGTACGGTTGTGCTACAGGATGCGAAAGATACGGAAGAATAGACATATAAAAAACGGGAGTCACGTAAGAAAAAGAAAGAGAGTTTCGCTATCCAAACATAAATGAAACGAAAGACGATTAGGGTAAATAAACAGAAAGGGTTTAAACATCGAAAAAAAAGGAGTTACAAAGAACGCGAAGGTTTGTCTGCCGGATTGAATTTTGTGTGCACATGCATGAGGCTGGGACGAATGGATTGGGCTAGGGCGAGTGCTGTCAACTTGCGGCATCAGATTCGTATACAAAATTTGACAGATCGGCCTTTCGTCAAGGAAAATATGGCGACTGCAGAATCGGTACGGAGAATTACGCGGTGACCAGACTCGCCTTGTCTTGCTAGCCAATCGAAGGCAAGAACGGCAGTCGTGCTCTACAGATCCTTGATGTGGTAGATTGTAGAAACCGAGTGACAATTTCCTGCTCGCCACTTGTGCTGTTTTACAGTGTTGGATTTGTATGAATCACTCGAGGTCGGGGTCTCACAACGAGGTATGGTTGCTGCATGCTATACGGTGTTTCGAGTTGCAACAAGGTAGGTGGGCAATGGATGGGAGGTTGTGCGTATAAACGACTGCTCCTGAAATTCGTGAGGTATCAAAGGCAGCAATCATGCAAAATGCGGACGTGTTAAAGACGATCGTACAGGAAGGGATGAGAGAGATAAGGTGACGCAATTCATTGCGTTGGAAGTTGGAAGGTGGGGAGGATGTGACTTGAAGCGGGGATGAGAAGGGAGCCAGTTCAGGTTGAGGATATCTGGAGGCCAGGTGGAAAGTTGAGAGTGAAGGCCGCTGCATAATTGCCGACCATATCAGCTTTCCAATCCATCTCTGCCAGGTGCGTACGGGGAGGATATCGGCTTTATGTTGGTCTATATTGCGGAGCAGCTGATAGATTTGTGATTTGTTCTGTGAGACGGTAGTTGAGCGAAGATCGATATTAACACCGATAAAGGTGATGGAGGGTGAGAGTGGAGCATCGAAAGGTGATTATTTCTTGATGGTGATGGGAAGACTGGCAGCGGTGACGAGCATTAGAAGATAGCGATACAATTTTGTGGAAAGTGCTGGTGGCCATCTTTCGAGAATAATTGAAACGTCATCAATTAATATAGCATACCAGAGGGTTTCCCTTTGTGATGGTGAAGGGCGCTGACAGGATGCTGAAGAAAGTGGGTGTAGTATGTATGGGGAATGGAAGAGCAGTTTTTGAGAGGAGGTGGTGTGATTTTTTGAATATTTTGCAGACCACGGTGTGTGCCAAATTGACGCTCCAGGTGAAGCCCATGGGGACAGCGGCTTAGCGGGGTAGTAGGAAAATTGGCAGGAAGGGGTCGGGAAATGTGAGAAAAATTGGAGATAGTTACGCGGGTTAGTGGGGAGGTCAGTGAGAAGGATGGCGGGAAGAGGAAAAGATCCGTGAGGGCGTCTGTTTGAATTAGGTTGTGGGACACGTTACTCATTTGCAAAAATGAGGCGGAAAGCGGATCGATTACGGGCGATATTTAGTTAAATAAAGATGGATCAGGGAGTAACGGTGCGGGAGAAGATATGGAGAAGGAGTCTGAAACGCGCGGCCAAGATATCCGACGATCGGATGTTCCGGTTTTTGTAACCGCGAAAGAGGTAATATCTAAGGTGGATACGAAAAAGGATAATGGAGATGTCATATCCAAATCCAGCATCCAGGAAGTAAGCCCAGCTCTGTGCATGTGATCCAGGAAGTCGGGATATGCATCCAGTTCCATGTGCATCCTAGGATTGGGAGGTGAGAAGGAGTTGCAAGTGCAGCTAGAATTGGGCTTTCGAAGTTATCCGAAAAGTTTGTAGAGATAGATTCGTGGAGGGAGGGCGTAAGGTGATTCATCCATTTTTATGCCATGGGAGGGTGGGGAGGCTACGCGGGGGTGGATGGGCGAGACGATGGGGAACGACCAGATTGAAAGCCCCGCGCTCGAAAAGAGCTTCCGGTGAAAAAAATGTTTTTGAAAAGAGGTGGATGTATTCGGTGTGGTTTTAAGTTGCGAGGAGAGGAGAGGGAAGTTCTCGATGGGGAAAGGAGAGAAGAGGGATTTTTCCGGTGAGGATGTATTTGGGTGGGCAGGGGTTGTGATTCTTCGTATATTGAGGATGATATGGAGATGCTTTTCCGAATAAGGCGTGTTATAATCGAGTAGGGGGGGTTCATTCGTCAAAAGTTGAAAATTTGGAAAAAATAGTGAGTACAGCGCAACCGTCCAAGACGGAAGGTCATTGGCTGGAGTGTGATTGACTTCAGTTCGAACGGGCATTCGGACGGATGCGTTCTTATTTAATTTTCTCTCCCATTGTTAGTAGTTGACTAACAGGATAGTGGTGCTGTTTAAAAGCTGACAATTTATGTCTGCTACCCTATTGTGAAAAATTTAAAATGTTTAACGTGGATACATTTTTTCTATTGTGCCATTGACCGTGTTACATTGGAAGTTACTGCAGTCATTCGGTATGTATAGGGAGATTTTTGTGTGAATATTGTAAATTTCCATATGAAGTATGCCTGAACAATATACCGCCTTGTGCTGACCAAAAGAATGGATCAACCTTCAAACTCGATTCCCATCCATCCTTCCAGATACCGTTTTCCATTAGCTTGACTGCTGAATTTGTTAGAAATAACTTCAATTCAAGCTGAAAATGAAAAATGAAGGAAATATATGTAATTGCTCCCGTAAGTACAGGTAATTTTAATTTACTTAATTCCTGGTGGTGAATAACTACAGTTGTACCACGCAAAGTAGATAACATTTTAGGAAATGAATTGTATTTTTTTTCGTATGCGAATTATGAACATTTTATCAATAGATGACGAAGTGGTGAAGACGGTTCAGATACGGGAGACGAAATTTGTAAATTTTGAAAAACAATTGGCCGTCACCGTTACAGTAGAAATCAATAACGGTGGGACTGATCGGGGGAAGACAGAAGTCAATGCGGATGATGAATTAGGAACTGTAGACAAAAAACTGATATAATGTATGACGAACGAAGTGGATACGGATATGAACGAAAGTGCAATATGAATGGAAATAAAGCTAAACTGAACAGTCCGTCCATTTCAATTCTGGAACCGGAACATGAAGAAATGAGATGAGATGTCTTAGAAGATATGAAAGAGGTACAGTTCGCAACGTGGAACATAAAGAAATGTCATTTGGAAAGTGTAGTATCCCACCAATAGCGAATATGTTGGTACCGTGTAGTAACGAGGTTCAGGAGAGGGAGATAGATTTTAGTCAGCCAAATTTCAGTACATTCGCATGGTTCAATAGTACCGATAATTTTCTTCTGGTAGTAGTTTTTGCACGAAGCTATTGGAGAAATCGAAGAATGGTGAAGAAGCAATACCTGGCCAACAAATAGAAAAATTAAGGATAAATGATGATTTCTCAATGGCAGTTAGAAATGAATCACCTTCTCTATGTTAGAGTCCTGTGATCGGATAAGGTTGTAGTGCAGACTGAAGTACCTCACTGGAAGCGGAAAATGAGGGCTACAAACACCAATTATGTGTTTATTTAAATACTGTCTCGCCTACTGTCTTGTCCGTCATTTTTCGCATCAAATTCCCTCTTTTGGACTGTGTTTCTTGTTTTCTCTCTTCCACCACGAGTCGTGCCTAAACACCTGTATGCTTGGGTCTAAGGTCTGTAAGCACCACCAGTTTTTACAGAATAAATTCCATCTCGTCGGCACCAAATGGGCACTCACGGGACGGGCATCTTTTCCCTGGGAACTACTAGAGCGCAAATCTTCGCCTCAATCGAAACCAGCCTTCGCGAACCAACCACCAGACGACCATATGAACTTGAGAGACGAAGAAGATCCTCCAGTGTCCCAACGTGCGTGCATCCGAAAGGCGCCGTTGGCCGTGCCGAAGAACGTGATCATCTTAATCTCCGCCCTCTACTCCGCGACGGTGTTACAGTTCACTGTCTAGTCGAGAATTTATCCTGCTCTGCCAAACCTTCAATCGACCGGTACGCCCTATCCACGCTGGATGGGGTACTACAAAGATATTTTATCATCGGCATTGACCGATCATGTGTTATCTTCATTATGAGTCAGATTTAATCCGTATAATTGAAGGTTGTCCGGTCCATGCACTACTGTACCAAATTTGAAGACAGCATCAAATACATTAATGAATTTATCGACTTATTCATTTACTACTGTAATTAATATTATATCGACGATTTTAGAAGCTATTGGCTTCTAAAATCGGAAACTTATTCTACTAGTAGTAGACTAAGTTTTACCATTTTTATTACATAAATCAGTTGCGGTATTACCGTGTGTGAGTCCAAGTTTAATATAGCTCATCGGACTAAGACTGCCATTTAGCGTTAGAATTTACAAGCTCATATGCCCCTGTGAGAAGCATCCAGTAATTCTCTTCATCCAAACTCTCTTTTGGAGGAATCACATAAAAATATCTTTGGGAATTTCCTACCTAAAGGAAAGCTACATTTACATCGGCCTTTGCCTGAGGCCATTTTCATATCGAGGCTACTGATAACATTATTTGAACTCCACTAGAGAACACATATTATAATCGGATTTCAATTCTGACTTCATATTATCTTTATTTCCATATGTGGCTATTCGAGTCTTACGATTTATTGAGTTATCATCGTTTACATTTATTTTTCAAATGGTATGCAATGAAATATCATTTGATTTTGGGGGTAGAGCTGATTCATGTATTATAGATAAAGTTTCAAAAATTCTGACTCTTCTTCGATATAATTTAATCAGAACAGTTCGTTGGAATCCCTATGAGTGATGAAGCAGGAAGAAATTATTTACAATCGTTGAGACTATTTGACTAAGTACGTCTTGCTAATTTTATCTTAAAACTGTAACAGAAAATATAGCTGCACTGTTGAGACTGTTTCGAATTCTCAAATCTTCTTCGATGAGATGAATTCATTTTTCATTGTTGTCATAATACATAATCTGATGAAGATAATTTAGTATAGATTAAACAGTACCAGGATAGAAAATATTGTCTAATGGCCAATATAATTCTGTTCTGGCACAAGAATTCATATTATTGATATTTATATCATCATGTACTGTGGTTTTAAGACTAAAGTAGGCTTCATATCTTTAGATAACATCCTTGTTTATGATGGCATCATCATTTGAGATGTATGTTGCAACTGGGATCGGATTATTATCGATAACAGTAGTAGTTGGTATTGAATTTGGTGTATGGATGATAATTGAGTTTGCTTTATCGAATATAGATTGGAATTATGTGTGTGATGACGAGAAGGGGTGGAATACATCATTATCACTCGTTAGTGTCGATGTAATCGAGGGCTTCCGAAGTTGCATCGTCAAGATTGTAGATCGACTACACAATTGAAATTGCAAAATCGTCAACGACAATCGCAATACGTGTATCTTCAAATGCTGCAACTGTTCTTCGCCCACTGACACCGGTATAGTTAGAGTAGCAGGAAATTGATTGGTCTATTGAACAATTCCTGATGAGAACCGTTTACCACGTTTCTTGTGTCCATTTATGATATAAAACTGTATAATATCAACAGCGATAGTAACTGGATTTACAGTAAAGTAGTACTTGTTCGTAGAATCAGGTTGAGTTTTAGTTTCAAAACAAGTGTATCTCTTGTATTTAGCTAATCTATTGAGATAAGATTTTTAGTCGAATATTCAACCAAAATTTGGTGAAACGCTTGGTGATTTAAAATGATGGCATATTGTCTGATCTATATAAATGGTTCGATATTAACGCCAACTGAAGTGAGAAATACTTTATTTACGTCAGGTGATGCATGTGCCAGCTGAAGAGAAATGGACCTGATTGTACCATGTTTTGATTACAAAGTTTTCTTATGGTGACGTCTGGATGGTACTGGTCTGAATGTAATACCGTTTCATTTTGGGTATCATAGAAACTCCTCTTTACAAAAAGCCTGATCTCCTTCAATAGAGACGGGTGACCAGAATTTAGCTATCCAGGTTGAATCGAATGCCACGATTGCTAAAAATATAGTGGTATCGGGTACTAGATAGACATCCGAGAATCTGTAAAAGCGCTCCACGCAGTCAAAGTGACTTATTTTATCAAAATAGAAATGGTTGATCATGATCCCATTATTTACAGCTCTGTTTATCGAACTAATGCCCACTTTTATTGAAGAAGGTCGGTGTCTATGACCGGATATAAGAAGTTCAGTTACTAATATGTGACCAAGATACCTTTGAAAATCGACGTTACGTATCTTGTTTCGTTCAAATAATGTTCAAATGTCCGAATAATAAGCGTGAAAACACGTATATCGGTGTGATTTGTCTACTATTAGCTTTGTTTGATACCAGGATTGAATAACTTCTTCGTTTATTTCAAGCCACGCTGTGCGGTCAGTTAGAACTAGATGTGGTACCAATACCATGTTTAACTTACGTATTGATATATAAGAATGTAAACCATTGTTCGTCATTGCAATAAAATATCAAATATCATTAACTGTAGGTATTAAGGTTGTGCTACCACTGTAGTGTAGTACGTCACTAGCACGCGCGACGTTTCTACTGATGAAACAATGAGATTAGTCTTGTACCACTAAATTAAAGATCAATAAAGTACTACCATTGCCAGGTCTACAGGAAATCTATGAATGACACTAAAGTGAGTACCACTGCCAAAGTTTCACCAGTCATAATTGGTTTTGGGTCAAATGGAATAGAATTTGAAAATTATATATGTTTCAAGAGGCGGAGCTCTATCATTTTTATGGAACTATATGGTGCACCATCGTCGCCGAATGGACCTGTTAGTTTGGTAGTTTGAGAGTGGGATATGTTAGAAACCATTGTGCCATTGAAGGACTGCACGTTGTTGTCATTGGAATTACCATTTGTTGTATTGTAATTATTTGAATGGTCTCCTTTTGTGTTGTAATGTACTGTATTTGTGCTATTAGATACATTCTTTGTACCATTGGGGATATTGATGGCAGATTGTCTTTAATCGTACCATTTACATGTGGTTTGTGGCCCAATGTCCATGATTTCAAAATGACGTGCATTTTCTTTTTAATTTATGTGCACGAAACTCGTCTAGTGTCATCGGTGGACCAACACCTCAAATTTGACGATTATTTCTTCTATTATAATGCGAAAATTACTAACACTGTTATTACGACGATTGTGATTAACAATATTTCCAGGTATTGCAATAAAATACTCACTGTTAGACAAAATTCCAGTCATTTTATTATGGTATTGATGTATGATCGATGCGATCTTCTTGCAGGTGATTGAAGTGACATGGAGTTATGGTTGTCATCTGGATGAATTGTAAGACCAGCACCGGTAGCTGCAAATATCTCAATACCGTGTGTATCATCGAAAATGTTGATGATACGAAACTTATTTAGATATTAGCAGTTCTCTGGCTCGAGTGGCACTCGAGTCAGAGAGTAGAACCATCGCGATAATTGACAGATCCAGTTGGTTGAGGAGTAGTACCATGTGATTGGTACTTATCTCTATGTGCAGGGAATCTAGCTTCGAAGTATAAACAACTTTCGTTCGTCTTTAGCTTTACGCATAAAAGTTCCTTGATGTCATAAAATACAGAATTCATTGCTGAAAGCGGGTCTCGGATGTGAAATGCATCTAGTATCAAAGAGACACTGATATGGGACGAAATCACA
>JAULBU010069645.1:0-10648 GCA_032358235.1 Odonthalia washingtoniensis
ACAACCGTAACAGTTATGTGGAAGATGAAGAACATGCTGATGGAAATCCTGATGGGAAGGAAAAAGTTAAAAGTATGTCTAGAATTGTTAATTTGTTTTCTATTTCGTTTGATTTTGTGGGTGTATTCTGCGGTAATTCGTTGAAGAAACGTGTTGGGGAGCGATTTTGCCTACACGAGATGAACTTACGTGCCAGTTACAAGATTGCTGTTGTACTTAAAGACATTATGCAATTGTACATGGTTCTCACGGCTGATGACGAACAGATGGAAAAGATCGGAACAGACACGAAAAATGGGATAAATCTGTTCTATTATCAACTGTTACGCTTGATGATTTGAAATCTCCTCCATCATTCCAGGAACGAACTTTTCAAAAAATGGTAATTTCTGTTAGTGAAGAAACTTACCATGATCACCATATTGAGGGAGCCACGAAATCAGTAATGGGTGATGCTGACAATGGTTTTCCCGGGAATGGAATAGAAGATAGCAGAACCCAAATTATTGACGGTTCTAGGGACTACTTTTTGCTCTGAATTTTTGATTGATTCACAGATGATGATGTGGTTCAAGGTATGAACACTTTAGTTGTACTCGAAGGAGGTGGTGGCACAGCCAAGAATGACATGGATACTAAAGGTGGAGGTAGAGGCATTTATTCAAGTTGTTGTCTTTTGTTAGTCTTTTCCATTTCATTAGTCATTGTCGGTTTCACAGATAGTAACAGAAAAGATGATTTATGTAGACTAGACTTGTTGAAAATTGTTTTGAATTTTGTTTCAATTTTTATGAATACTGATATTATACATGTATCAACTGAAGGCGATGATTATGATGTTGTCATTGGCGAAAATGAAACATCAGAACTTGACTGTCTGTTGTCACGATTTTATTAGTTCCATTGGTCACATCATCTGCTTTGATATCACTGATGTAGCAGCAGATGATGTTGCAAAAATGAGACCTCTCAATGCAATACTGCCTGTAATACGTTTCGGTCCGCGCAGTTTACGAAGAACTGATGTAAATGTCATATATGACTATGGTTGGGATTTTTGACGAGTAGCAGGGTGTGTGCTGAGTTTGCATCGCTATAAACGTAGTCAGGTGAAGGCTCTTCAAATGTCGAAAAGGAAAGAAAGTAAAAATAAATGACAGTCTGCCGAGCGAAATGGTTCTTCACATGCTTCTTCACATCATTGTCATCATTGACTAAAATAAAGACAGCGTTCAGACGATTGGATGAAAGTTTACGAACACGTTTAATTTTATTATAATTTTCATGAATTTCACGTATGATTAGTATACTGTCTGATATTTCCATACAATTTATCATTGGTTCCAATACTTGGTCATCATCATAACCATGTGCTTTCAATGATCGAATTATTTCATCATCTTTTGATTTGCTTACCATTTAATGTATGCTAATATCTGATATGAATACCCAACAATCATTCATCTATGTACCGGAAATTGTACGTATGTGTCACGTAGTAACAGGATTTCTCACGACAAATCTGCCCTTCATAATGGCTCATTTGTTTTTCTAAAGATGATTGAATGGCATGGTCAATAGTATGTACTACTTACTGATATCGCACATTTCATATAAATGAATATACATTTTGAAGAAATAAAAACCTTTCTAATTAGAAATAAAATCTATTGCTATTGGAAGAAATTCTTTTACTTCTTGAGAAATGTCTTCAATTGTAATCTATTGCTATCTGAGGAAATCTATAGCACCAGGAATAGTGTTATTATTCCGAAATGTGTTGCAACCTCAAACGATAGAACGGTGCTCAGGAACAATAACTGTACTGCTGACGAAAAATTTGAAAAGAAAAATAGCAACATTTTATTGCTCCAAAGCACCATTTTTAGTGCTGTGGTCAGTCTACAATTGATGCTATACGAAGAAATTTTAATTCTATAATTTTTTCTTTTTCCATGCAGTGTTAGTGATAAAATCTGCTGACACAGATGATGCTATTATTATCCATATCACATATGATAAAATAGAATAAATTATTAGACACTGTGACAAACAAAATATTGGTCCGGTGTCTAATAATAATGAGACATATGTGACTAATACTGCCAATATTACCAATCGAAGCAACAAGTGCAATAATAATCGTGGTCAAAATAGTGCAATCAATATTCGCAACAAAAATAACAATGGTCATACTGCCAATTACCGACCAATGATGACAATAGATGAATTCACAGCATAAAATCTCAATATAAAAGGCACAACTTGTGGAAAATATGCTCACTGGGCAACCGAACATCTTCAAAATGGCTCCATCAAAAACAACTTACCATCTGTTCCACCCAATGATGAGAATCAAACTCGGAATCAAGGGCAATTGCAATCGCAGACTCAAAATGCTAATATAGATCAACCCAACAACCAGAAACACAACCTGGTCTAAATGGTAATTAAATAGTACGAGAAATCACAGCAAAAATGGTGGCTAATAAATCACAAACCAATTCTACTATATGTAATGGTCATTTGGTTGACAGTGGTGCACCATTCAGTGCCATTGGCATTGCACAGATTCGTCTCTCACGTCATGTGGGTGTTTCATCCTCAATTTCAGTAGACCAAAAACCATACAACTTTTCTAATTATTAGTGTTGGAAATTTCGTATGGGCATAAATTGTAGTGCTCGAATAAAAATACTCGGTAGTATCAATATTTCCTGTATTTCTCACAACGAAAATACTGTATTAATACTTCATCTTATAGTAAATGGCTCATCTCAATGGGTAAATGGAAGAAATTTCACTAGAGAAAATGATGTTCTATACTAAAGTGAAGCAAAATCCTAATGTCTGCAATTGATGAAATTAGATACTCAATATAAATTGTTGGTAATGGGCTACATTCATAAATACCTTTGGACACATTCAACACGGCAGAATCACAATCATCATTTTTGACTCTTCATACATCATAGATAAATATCAACGAAGGTGTATAAAAATCTAGCTCACAAACTAAGCGGATTGGTAAAACGTGCACAGGCATACTTGTGGCCACTCAAAGTATTTCTACATCAAAAACTCTTGGAACGAAATAATTCATGGAACGATGACGTTCAACTAAATCTATGCAATATTATTTTCAAATTCATTTCTTTCATTGCGTCATCAATACCGTCTCCTTCTAGAAAGTTTGCTCTTGTTACTGTAAGTAGATCTATAAATGACGTTGTCATTACTGATCACTTCTATCTTGATTAAATCCTTTGGTTCCATTACATGGACAGCTTTTCCATATTTTCTTCAATATATTCTGTCCTGAACCTACTAATTTTCGTCAATTATGGCATTTATACCAACATGGATTACACAATTTTAGCCACCTATAGCAGTACAAGGAGATCAGCCATTTTCCAAAAAATGATTAAGAACTATCTTAATTTATATGGTATAACATTCACACCCGTACCATCACGACGAATTCACAAGAATTACTTGGAATCGAAACATGGTACGAATCGGAATTTTTTTTTACGGTATAAACATGGCTCAACTAATATCGACACAACGGTTCTACTAGGACCGATTTGTCGGTTTTGAGATGGAGACAGATCTGAGAGCTACTAGCTCTCAGATCTGTTTCCATCCCAAAATACCTTTATGGGTCCGATATACTGTCGTCATTTCAGAAATCCAAAAACTCAACTGAGCCTGTGGTCGCATAAAGTACTGCTATTATTATGTAGAGGTAGACTGAATAAATTTGATAGACCCAATTCTGGCAAAATGCGACCTTAGCCTAATTCCATGAACCAGAGCAACAGCAGATCCGTTTATTAATCCGAGTAACCTTGCTCAGGTTTTCTAAGTATTCCCCACGAGAAGCGTGGTATATGCCTCTAACCTGGAGTTTTTGAACAGGTTGTCCGTTCATCTGGTACTGTAACTATTTCTGGTGCCAATGGGCGCAAAATCGTTGCAGCATTTGAAGACACCAGAGTTGCATTCGTAGATGACGATTTTGCAACATCAATCAAAACAAGATTCGATTTTGCGACAAAAGCAAGTGTTATAAACCTTTGGAGTAACAAAAACATAAAAATGGACACAAAAAATTTAAATAAAGATGATGAGAAGCAATACCACAATTTTGTGGCTGAAATAAATGACAAATAATCACTTTATCTCTCAACTACAGAGATAATGTGATTATTTGCCATTTACTTGTAGAGTAAAGAACAAGGAAATAGAATCATTACCTGATGGAATAAAAGAGAAAAATGCAAAAGAACATACCACGGTCTTGTGACTTAAATAATTGGCACAGAATCACACAGTGTCACGGGAAGCTGTTAGTATTATATATCCGCAAAAAGCACTAAACGAAATATGAATATAAAACAAAATCAGAATATTAGTATGTCATGTGTTTCTTCTTGCCCATGTTCTATAAAATCACTTTAATTTTCCAATTTGAAGTGTTTCTGACATTTTTGATTTATTGCTTGCTTGTATATTTTATGCAATTTTCACATGAATCTACTCCAAAGGTTTATACGACTTCCTTTTGTCGCAAGAATGAATCCATTGTAATGGGACGCTTTCTTACAGAAATCAGAAGAAGTCTACTCTAAAACAAATCATTTGTAAAAAAACTCAATTTTATATTAAAAACGATGACAATTTTGCAACATCAATCGTTGAGTCAATCGACAACCTCGATGATGCTCTATGATAATCTCTCGAAAATGACACCAAGAACAATATCAATGACGATGAGAATGACGTGTGAACTCACAATTCAGGTTTTGATTCATCATTCCATGATACGAATATTAGTGCAAATTATATCATAATCAATAATATTACTGATAATACAGTACCAAATACAACTTAAAATGACAATGGTGATTCCGTCTCAGAGGCAACTCCCATATGAAATGATGCTGCCATACCAAACAATGATTCCATCGCAAGACATGATGCCTACAGTAGTGATAATATCCTGAAGACAATGTTCCCAGAAAGAGTGAATTGAATACGCTTCAGTCGGGTTTAGCAGGATTCGGTTTGGATTTGGTTCGTATTTGGTTCGTATTGTCAGATGATGATCGTCTCTGTTTGTGTTTATTTCGTGTCGGTCACCGGAACTAAGAATGTGTACGACGGCGGCCGCCCAGAGGCCGGCCGTGATAGCTTACATTGTGAGTACTGTAATCCCGGTACAATATATATATGAGCTTTTCAGATTTCTTTTCGGGACAATGATGTGGTCTAATGGGCATGGTCGGCGGTCATCTTGTCGTCGACATATGCCGTTGGCGGTGTCATTTCTTTTGGCAATTCATCCCATCTGCCACGTGGCCATCTCCAACGGGCCAGTGGGCTACAATAACATCCCAGCAATCAACAATTTAAACATTGGTGCTCGTATTGAAGTATACTGACGTCTAGAAAATTGTTTCTATCCTGGTATATTTTATTTTATCTTAAAGTCTCAGTGAGTATTTATCATTAATTAAGGAAAAGTGGTGTCTATCTGACAGTTTAAATAGTGCTTTCGCATTTACTGGTCCGAACTTAGAGTCAAATGAACATTGAGTACTCAGTCAGATTCACACACAAGGCTTCCAACAATATGTAATAATGAAGTCATACCTAGAGGAAGAATCGAAATTTAAGAAAAAGATAGTTGTAATACATAAATAAGCTCCACCACCGAATTCTAATGTAATACCCTCACATACTATACAAAAAATCAATGATGACAGCTCACTCAGTTAAGAGCTCGGATAACACCACACGGAACGGATACAGTATTAAATCAGAGCTCAAATCTGAATGCAACATGTGCTCTAGAAGTGGAATTCGAGTAGTACTTGTAATATTTTCTCTCAACAAAGGCCTTCTCACAAAGGTAGATGCCCAAGCATCTTGCCTTCAAATAATTCAAGCTCAGAGAGATGTCTACGTCCCTCCTCGAAAAGAGAGTATGGATAGAGAAAACTATTCGTTATTACGCACTGCAACATACGTACTGATAAATGAAAATACCAAATGGGAATCGCAATCAGACCAACTCTTTATCAAATTTTGATTACCTCAATGCATTGTAATCCTAAAACAATTCGATATATTTGAAAAAGAAAAATTAATTTTATTGGCAGCAAATATTGTCGATGACACATTTTTTGGCGATGAGAATGATACTGTAAATGACTTTCTAACTGTCCTTGATGATATCTTCAAATTTTGTGCAGTCGCTCACAGACCGCGGAATCATCACTTCTTTGGTCTCAACATAATACAGAGCGAGGATTTTTCGTGTTTAATTAATTCTGATGACAGGTTCTAAACTCTGGAACCTCATGCTATGACACTAATTCGACACCGAGAAGCTAAAGAAATTCTTTTAAACATCTTCCAGCATCATCCATGTCACTCAATTCCTCGACTGGTCGACTTGGGAATTGCATCTTCCCGTTTTTGCTCATTGTACTCTATCCATCTACTGCAACTACAAGATGATGCACGTGTATCGTTTGAATAACCCATACCAATGCACGGAAGATCATAAAGAAGCTCGGTACGAACATCAACTTTCCTCTACAATGAAAAGATTTAGTTGCTCTCACAGTAGCTTGATTTGCAGATGCCGGTCATATGGCTGATCAAGATCAAGGTACTTATACTTCAGGACTCCTAATTTGTCTATTATAATTAAAATCAACGTACTAAATGTTCTTCTGGAAATTTCACTAGTGCAAGGGGCCAGTCTCTTCCATTGCTGCTGCAGAAATTTTAGTTGGATCAGAAGACATTGAAGGAGGGATGATAATAAAGACTGCACTATCTACATTTATTTAAACTACGATTCGACGAAACATTATAGTCGATTCCAAATACATGTATTCATCATTATCTACTCGACATAATTATATAGATCGGCCTATTCGTACTGACGTTATTAGTATTCTAGTTTAGAATGATATTGCGCATGTGGACTAAATATTCTGGTTATCTGGATAGAGCAATGTATCCAACTCTGATACTAAAAAGAATAGTCCATTATGTCAGTATCCTCAATTAATGATGCAGATAGGCCAGAATCCGATTGACATGTCTCTACACGACTCTCGTCGCATCGTTCGCTCTCTGGGTTATAACTAATAATCTCAAAAGTAAATTGCTATGAATTTTTGTATATTCTATTCACTTGCTTTGGTTCTAGTGTATGATTATATCGTTCATCTATCTCTACAGCATTCCGGACTCGTCTACTCAAATTAATATCTCATAAAATCGATATTAAACTTCATCACATCCTCATTCATAGATGAAAATGTTTTCCAATAATATTTATCATCGAGAACTCAATACTGTATTGAATCACCGATACACGGTAACGACATCATAATACATTTCTTTCCAATTTCAGAGCGTTCAGTATTGGTCTGCGGTACTGTCTTATGGCCTACTCCCGACCGATCGTCGCGTATTCTCTTCCTTTTCCAACTCGGTCCTCGTCGTCCAATCAGATTCCTGTTATCTCTTTTTCACCCCTGTTCCCCTTTAGTCCTAGTTGGTCAATGCACTTCTGTGATTTTGTTCCGGTTTGACTTTGCCTCTCTGGCGTACGTTTGATCCGTACATCATGACACCGAGTTGTCTCGAAACCTCTTTACAAACGCACTATCGATAGTCACACTAATTAGTGTGATCTTCCCATGATCCAATTCGCGGCTGGGTTTTATTCCAGTTGGAACAATTGATACGGCGACAGTTTACCTTTCGGGCCAACCTCGTGCTCGTTGGGACTCGATGGTCTCTACCGTATATCCTGGATTGGGGAGGTTTTGGTTCTTGACAAAGGTTGTCGCTTTCGCTTTGTTCTTTGTTGTTAATTCGGTTACCTTTATTATATTTATTCTAAAATACGAGGCGGTCCTTACGTATACTAAATTGTATCCATGCGAAGATAGGGATACACGTGTGGATCGTCAACGGATGGTTCTTACACGATTCCGTTACCGTAAAATAGTGTAGGCTGAAGTTCTTCCAACCTGGGTTGAACGTGTAAAATACTGTAGAGTCAATTTCTCTCGCAAACTGGATTATTATACGTGTTGAATATCATAAATGATTGGCTAGGATCATTTCTACGCTTTTGTGATGTGTCACCCAGAGTCATAATTTCGCGCCTTTCTTGGATCCCCTTTTTCCTGTATTTCCGACTTTTCCTTTTTATGTCCTTTCCCCTTTCGCTAACAAACGCTATCGTCATCTCGACACTGAGTCGTTTGTCTTTTGTTCGCAACTTTGACAACCGAAGCCCAACCTACCGGCGTCAATTCAATCCTGCCGTCATGCATCAATTTCCACAGTGGTGGTGATGTGTTTAAAAGGTGCTTGGTAAGTGCATGAGCTGGGTTTAACCATCCAGGAATCCGTCCAATCTTCATCAATTCTCCTCTGGCATATCTTTCTCGTAAAGTGTAAATGTCAATCTGCAACCTCCGTTCTGTCGTCTTTCCATCCTTAGCCACAACGTCAAATACTGTCTCTCTGTCAACGTATGCCTCCAATGATATCTACTTCCCTAAAATCTGTTCCAACATGTCACGAATTACGTATGCTTGATCAAAACCGAACATCAAAGAATGAATTCCGGACGCCATTACAGAAACAGTCACCCACTTGCATCTAGACAAACCGTAATATAGGATGTTGGAGGTTCCAGTCTAATCCATCATTAGAACAATGAATCCAAGTTGAATGCGAAGACCACATGCGTTGGCAAAACTTGTGTCTGCTATCAAAAAAAATGTTTTTGTCGCTAAATCCAAGTGTCGGTAAGTTAGAGCATTTACTTATCGGTGAGTTAGAGCATTTACTTTCGTCTTTTTCAGGTTCATGATCGTCTTCCTTAACAACTTCAATTATTCCGCTGTTGTTTCATCTGCCCTGATGCCAATAGTTGAACACTTGCACATACATCCGGACTTGTATTTACCCCAATGTATTGTATCATGGCACCCTGTTTTATGAATGCCTTTTCGTCATCAGGATTTAGTGCCTTCTCAATTTTATCCAGTTGGCTCATGGTGATACTGCCATTTTTTTGTCGGTTTATATTCGAACCGTTGAATTTTATCGGCAATGTCGTGAGTATGTTTCTTTTCTTCGACCTAACATTCCATGCCGCAATTTCCTTCCCCTACTTAAAATCAGGGTTCCCACTTCCAAGGCTATTGTCCACTTGGCGGATGACTATTCCTGCCTGTTTTCCTTAATCATATCGGATCAACATACTTGAGTCTGTTTTCGCACGGGTCGTGTTGAGTCTCTCCGTATGGTGGTATAGGTAGGTTAGATACCAATGCAACCTTGATCCTGGAATACCATACAACGGTCGTACAACTTTCAGAACTGTTTCGGTAGGTAAGTTCATTTCTGAACGGGCGTAAATGTATACCTCACGTTCCAAATCACGGTCCCTTTTTATATACGCTTGGATAATATCCCATGAAAACGTCACCATTCTATCCACCGACGCTACCAGACTTAACAACAACTGTTGTGATGATCTTTGTATCGTGGAAGCTCTGGTAGCAATTGTTGTTGCTGCGAGGTTAGAGAAATTTTGGGCTACGAGTCTCGACTTCCGTCTTTATCCTTGGCCGTAATTCTTGATTTGATCTATGAAGCCGGATCCGAAGATTCTTGATCCATCAGGTACGTCTTTCTTACTCAACGATTCTAATGTACCATTCTTCACCAAACCTTCTAGTTTGCTTTTTCGTGATTCTACGAGTTGGCTCTTCGATTTCTCTTTTGCTTTATACAACTTCTCCGATTTCGTCGCAACAGGGCCATCTTCCGCTTCCCCGTCAATTGATTTCTCTGGGTCTAAAGGTTCAGGCTACGCATGGTTTTTCACATGATGAGCGAAAAATGTTCTTCCAGTCATTGTCTGGATTATTACCGTTTCGCCGTACATGGTAATGAAGGTGTGAGGTCCTCCCCACTCCTTGGATTTTGTCCTATACACAAGTACCTTCGCGGCAGCGGGAACTAAGAGAAGTTTAGATAAAGCATCAGTTTCTACGGGGCCACCTGAGGTTCGGAGTCCAAAAGCGATGGGTCGTCTTGCCTGCACCTTTTTACCTTCTAATATTTCTCCCTATATTGCCTTTCATCCTGCTACTTGTGTCAACGATGGTGTTGCTCTTACAGGTCGGAGTATGACACCAAAAATAAGAAGAATAGGACACAACCCCTCTGGCCCTATTGTGGAATTTACAGCAAATACTGCCATCCTTAAGCATTCGGCATCCGAAGTTCCACGATCAATATCCATTCTTATTTTTAAATATTCTGCCCTTCATGGTTCGTGGTACCTCTCAACCGTTAATATGGTTCTGGGATTTTCAATTGATGCTTCATGTAGTGTCACGGTAGACACTACTAGGTTCCCTCTCATCTCCTTGCTTATATGAGCTGAACCTTGATCTATTGACATATGGTCGGGTGGACCGATATATACCGAGTTCTAGAGATTCGGGATTGTACTCAATATGGTAGATGAAGACTGGGATCTTAAAAAAGCCTCAGCGCAGAAATAAGTGGCCATGTCAGTCATATGCAA
>JAULBU010069667.1:0-10646 GCA_032358235.1 Odonthalia washingtoniensis
CTGGGTTTAATACCCAATCCCTCGGACTATCTCCATTGCATTGACACGTGTGGGTATCGTGTCTCCCTTTCGTAATCATTCTAATTAATGTATGCCATCATTAATTGCTTTTATTATGTCACACGTGTACTTATCAATATATAGTCACACTGTATTACTTTATTACCTTGATCCCATCTATATCATCCAACCTCATACTTTACTATACCGTCATTATTATTATCATCTTAATACCAATTGTATTCTCATGATCCCTTCTTATAATTATACCTAGCCGTCTCTATCAGTCTCATGTTTCTCCAATCCCTACCAGCTCCTTCATCTCCGTATCATTGCGCAATATAGATCACAAATGCTGGCCATTAATTGGAGTAATGTTTAACAGAAATATATACTCAATCCGAAATTCTTGGATAATTGACTCCGGTACCACAACGCACATGTCACTTGATAAGGAAATATTTGGTGATTTTGAAGAATTGAAAGAGTTTTCCGTAAGCATGGGTGATCGATCCAGTGTCATGGCATGTGGTCGTGGTACGGTACATGTTAAACTATATGTACAAGGAAAATCAGTGAGGTGCATACTGCATGACGTAATGTTTGTACCAAACTTAAAATTCAATCTGCTGTACGTAGCTGTTATGGATCAAAGTGGACATAAAGTTTCTTTTGATGATGGCTCATGTCATATTAAGAAAAATGGGCGGATTATCGCTGAAGGAAAAATGAGAAATGGCCTGTACATACTGAGCACTACATGTGCTCCAAATAATAAGGTCCGTCACGTTGGACTAATCCATAACCTATAACTATGGCATCAAAGATTAGCACATGTTCACACTAATGGAATTATTCATATTGTTCGCAACTATATTGTGAATGGAATTAGTACAGACGTGACCCGAGAAGTACCCATTTGCATTTCTGGAAAGAGCACAAGATAAGCAATACCAAAAGAATGGGTTCTATAGCTGAAAGGATACTTGATGTGATTCATACAGATGTATGCGGGAAGTTTGCAGTACAGACTAAAAACGGATAGTTGTACTTTGTAAGTTTCATTGATGAATACTCAAGATAATCATGGGTGTACGCGATCAAAGAAAAATCATACGTATTTAGGACATTTGTAACGTGGCTTGCAATGTTTGAGAAGCAGACCTAAAAGAAACTACGAATCATTCAATCTGACAACGGAGGGGAGTACTTATCATCTGAAGTGAGCACCTTCTTAGAAAAACGTGGAATCATACGTAGACTTACCGCTCCAGCAAATCCACATCAAAACGGAGTAGCAGAAAGACTGAATAGAACACTCATTGAATTAGTTAGCTCAATGTTACATCATAAGAAATTTCCTAAATCACTATGGGCCGAAGCACGAAATGTTGCAGTGCAAATAAGGAATAGAGCCACCGCAAGGGAATTGAAAAAAGTACAACTCCATACGAGATCATGTAAAATAAGAAACCAAATCTTAGATACTTACGCGTATTTGGATATCGATGTTGGTATACGTTGCGGATTAACACCAAGGACAAGCTTGATTCTGGAGTACGTGAAGCAATTATGATTGAATATGCCCAGGGGTCACGTGGATACACATTGTTGGACAAGAATAACCAAAAGGTAGTTGTATCCAGGGATGTTGGATTCGAAGAGATGCCCAAAGGATCCACATTAAATAATGGTAACTTGGATGTAGAACATGAACTGGAAGTCATGATGGATGATGAATACAATGATAAATATGGTATATCGTCAGAAGTTGAATTATCCGAATCAATCCTAGAAGAACCTGTTCTAGAAGAAGGAAATCCAAGCAACGTAAATTCTAGCGATGCGGTCGACAATGAGGTAATTGATACGGAGAATGAAGAAGATGCTCCTAGAAGATCGAAAAGAGATCGTCGTCCTCCTTATTGGATGATTGCCGCTCTGGCACTTCTAGTATCTAGACGAAGTGATCCCAATTCTCACAAAGAAGCCATGAACAGCCCAGAGATGTGGAATTGGACCGAGGTAATGAAGTTGGAGTATAAATCTTTGATTGAAAAGGAGATGTGGAAACTTGTACCACGGCCGCATGACAAGAACGTAATATCAAGTAAGTGGGTGTATAAAGTGAAAGAAAAGCCAAAACCTTATGGAAACCTAGGAACCAGATATAAAGCACGCCTAGTTGCACGAGGCTTCTCGCAAATTGAAGGGTTGGACTATTCTGAGATTTTTGCACCCGTGATAAAATTCACATCCATTCGCATTGTGATGCCAATAGAAGCTATCAATGACCTCTTACTTCATCAAATGGATGTAGTTACTGCGTTTTTAAATGGTAACTTGGAAGAAGAAGTATACATGGAACAACCAGATGGATTTGGAAAAGGAAATCCAGTTGAGATTGTTTGTTGGTTGTTGCGATCATTGTATGGACTGAAGCAAGCACCGTGTCAGTGGTACGCTAAAATTGACGAATTTCTTGTGAAAACGTTGCATATGAAACGTAATTGATTCATAACCATCTGATCTTTTTTCGATGACCCTAAAAGTACAACATTGTGCGTCATAGTAGACGTATGGCGGGAACTTGTCAGATATAAGTTTATGATCACATTCCGTTGCAAAGGCAGACCACGCATTATGCACATACTGACATGCCACACCAATATAAGTACCTTGAACTTAAACAGTCTCAAATGGGAACTTCTTCTCAAGAATAGTTGAGATGAGAATTGTCACTGAGTGGTAGTATAGTAGACACTCGTGAACAGTTGGAAAATAAATGTTGTATGGATGCATTTTTCTTGAGATCTTGTTTGTATTACTACCACATATGTGGTGTATGTAATACGAACCAATGAAAAAGGTTGTGAACATAATCTGTTTCATGAGCGCCTGTTCGAACAACACTATCGTACGACCATATTTAATACCATAACTATGAACAGCAAACGCAAAATTGATAATTTGTCGAACTCACTCTGTCTTGGGAACTGAAGCCAATACATGGTCGTTTGCCTTGAAATCAGCATCTGTGGACTGGTTCCTGTTAGAATTGCTTAAACACCGTACCTTGTTCACCAAGCTCTTCATGAGATCCACCATATTTTTTATAGCTTCATGGGGTTTACTGGTTTCATAGAACTGAGCCACGACCCACTGAAGGAATGAACCCTGCTCATACTCGGTATCGCTGTAGATAGATATTGAATATTGGAATTTTCTCAGTTGAAAAGCATCGCAATCTGTTGAAGATGAGGTTTCTTATGACTTCCCCTTCTCGTATTGCCTTCGTATTGCGTTCGACATCTGGTCCTTGTTGTGAAGATCGAGATGAACTTGCCATGTTGAATAAGTTGTAAAACGGTAGTTGAGATTTGTTTCGCGAATCACTTGTTGTGTTGAACGTATTACTAGATATTTTAGGACGTTTTTGAAGGATGCAAATATTGGAAATTGTGTCGTGGCAGTTGCTCTTGTCTCTCAATGATGTTATTCTGAGTTGAATCTCTGAGTGGGCGTGGGAAATATGTGATCTCGTTCAAATGATCGAAACGTCTGAAATGTCATACGGAAGCGGAAATGTATCGTCTATGTTATAAAAATAAAGATTGGGTAACAAGTATCAGACAGAATGAAAATATACAGTATGACAAAATTCCATCTGGAATTGAAAAAAATGCCAAAAATTAAAAAGTTAATTTTTGACATTTTTTTATATTCCAGATGGATTTTAGAAATAGCGTAAACTTTTCTAAATTTGAAATTGTTTTATATCCGATACACCTTCAGGAATCTCACACTATTTTACTGTCAATGAGTGATCAAATTACTGCAGTAAATTCTTCTGAAAAGACGTGTACCGTGAATTTTCTAATTCGCTATGTGAATCAATTTTCTGATTATTCAGACTGCAGTGCGTGCTGTATTCTATGCATTGTATAACCACCCATCCTATAGGCCGCATATGCTTTTCCTTTTATCTCCACTTCTCTGGTATTCTACCTCCGTTAGCTCCTACCTCCTTTTCATATCTGATGCGCTTTTCAGCTGCCGGTGTCATCATTCGCTCTTCGTCTTCCCCATTCCTTCCTCGACATCAATACTCATTTCCCGCCCCTCTTGTCTCGTCCCACGCGTCTCCTTCATTTTACCCATTCCCTCCTCTACATCAATGCTAAACTGCAGCGCCTCGCGTCCTTTCTTCTCGTCCCACGCGTCTGTTCGCACGAATTGGAGGTCTCGATGTGTTGCCATTGATATTCGCGTAATCCATTAACAGACTAATAAACTGGCGTTACTTACTGTCGAACTGAGACATCAGATCCTTTTCCGAAAAAACATGACCCACACTATTTTGTAACACACTCACAACAGCAATAGATTTTGGTCCTGAAGCGAAGACACAAATTAGCTGGAACAGTAGGACACGTGAAAGTTCTAACATTCTATCCTCCGCTGACAATAATCTTCTGTTTCTAATTCGCTAATGGCGTTCTTCCTCGTATAAGAACGCCATCCACACCATTCTCTTTCAACCCCCTTTCCTTTCGCCTCACTTTTTACATTTACAATTATAAACTTACGTTTTAATTGTTACCGTCTGTGTGTAGTCGTTCGGACAAATATCAAGTCACCAAAGTTGTATAGTTGCAACCTCTCGCTCATCCTACCGTCCTCGTTCGTTGCAGTCAAAAAGTCGCTCCCATCGCTCATAAACCTCGTACATTGCTTCCTGTATCCTTACTCTCGCTCTTCCTTTGATACTCTTCCAGCCTTTCCTAAGGTAGCCTCAAACCTCGATATTTTCATACGCCCCCGCTCTACAATGCACAAAAACACCGGCCTTATTCAAGCCACTACACAATACAGCATACTGACGCATCCCTCCATATCTGCATATAGTGGACAACAATCCTTGGTATACGACGTGTTTTGCTGCCCACAGCGTTTATTGCACAATGCTGAGATACGACACGAATCTCGTTGTTGTGTATACTTCGACAATCCGGATTTGAACACATATACGACCCGATTAACTAAGAACAATCAAAATAACAAAAAATTAAAAATTAAAAACATTTCAAAATTGAATATATCTACAATTATTTGGCCTTTGTAATTTATATAGAATAAAACTAAAAAAACAACACATTGTAAACTCGCCCAAATCTAACGTCCTTATTTTTTCTTTCGACTATTCTGGAACAAACACCATAAACCGCCCCCCTTTTTCATAAAACAAAACTTCTAGATCAAGATGACGGACGAAGAAGACGGGATCACAACAAGCAATGCGACACAAGTGAGACCAAGATCAAGCAATCTGTTCCGATCTGAATAGATTACAAAGTACAAACGATACCTTAGACGCTCAGAATCAATTAGAGCAACAACACCATTAGCACTCGAGTTGCAGTCAATAGTCAGAACCTTTCTCGTCGATCACCCCATGCTCGAGGACAGCACTGAACCACTCCCCATTTACCGCCAAGAGTTGATAGATTCGTTATATAATGGTCTTCCCGACAATTCTTTCTTCTTAAGAGGCGCATACTTTCAGATGCCTCTTGCAACTTTGGCGCTGCTGAAAGACATCACCGATCTCTACATGTTCTCGAAAAGATTAACTATAAGGCTTCCTGAATTGGAGCTTGCGGGAGAAGACTCCCATAATACGGCATTAAAGATGCATCTCTGTATAGCATGTTTAATGAACGGCAATAACTTTATTCTTCACTCTATAACCGATACTTATAACAAAAGATGCAGCATCTCTCACGTTTCTATTTATTACAAACGTTCACCAACACCTCCAGGTATTATCCTTCCTACATTTCAGGACCCTCACTCACCCGCAACTCCAAACAAATCACAAAAAAAGCACAACTCACCCGCTGCATCCCGCTTTACAGAATGATACGCAACCTGAACCGGCCTATCATCCCCTAGGACTGTGAGGCCCACCTTACCCACACCAACGACCTATAAAGAACTCCGATTACGCCCCCAATGATGGAAACGACTCTTCTAATGACACAGAAGAATAAGATTCCTCAATGTAACAACTGAACGCTGGACAGATGGCTCATTCGATAGGAAGCCAGTTCAAAGAAAAATATTACAGCGGTGAAGTGGATGAAATTGGCACTAATATGCTTCGTGACTACACCCTCTTCACCGACCAACTGGAGCTGAAGGATTCGGGAGAGGCCCTGTTTTTGTGAAAATCCTCAAAGAACCGACCAAAACTTTCTACCTAAATAATGTATCCGAAACCATGTCCTTTTCTTATATAACAGGTATGATGCTGCTCGAATTTGATTCGTCTGACAGACAAAAAGAAGCCCAGAGACGCCTTGATAGGCTTGATAGGCTAAAACCAAAAACATTGATGGTAGAAAACGACATTTCAGATAAAGGTATTGGTCTTGAAAAGCTATGTGCCTACACTGATAAGATGAACCTCCAGTACTTACCGATGTTTAAGAACGACACACACAAGTTATAAATACTCAGCGGAGCAGTCTCATACTACGATTTGTCAAGGATTCCCAGAACAAACGAACTAGATGGTAACCACAATTAGCGTTCCTTCAAAACTTTCCTGGTTCACCCAATTACGCTGGATAAAGACGTTGAGCTGGAATCGGATGCTTACCGAGTCGACTCGAGTTCTATAACTCTTTTCCGACAATACCGTAGAATACCACAAACTCGCTTTAATAACAACAACATCGGTAGAAGCACGAATAGACACAGCTTCCCGAACAATCAACCCTACCCTAATCGCAAACAGTTTAATCGTAACCAATATTCCTACTCAATACGTGATAATCAAGCGAGAACTCCCGGTGAAAAGCGACGTTTCAGCAGTGGTTTTCCACCCTCGTCCCTACATCACCGCTGTTCTCCAGGATCTATGAAGAGCTATGTCAATAATTGACTAAAGAGCGGTGAAAAATCGGGGTATATCATAGCAGACATCATCAGCGGTGGTGAAACGGAAACATTAGACGAAAAAATCTTTCCGACCCCAACTACTGAGGAAGGACTGAGCGGAAACGAACAAGAAACATTCATGATGCAACTTCATTCATCATACAAGGATGACCCTCAACATTTTTATACAGAAAATACCCCGCTGGACGAGGCAATAATCCAATCGCACATTAATGACACATTTATACTGTCGACATGCACAAAATCCAACATTCATACTACTGGCTTCACCTCATCCACATCCCCTCGAGTTCATCCCAAAATTCCCTCAATAATTTATTGTACCACCATCGATATCCTTGCAACTCAGATCTCTTTGGACAAACAGTTCCATCCGGCCTTTTGTGTCGATAGTGGTGCTCCAATAAGTGTGGTTGTCAAAGATTCCCTTACTTCGATCAACGATTACTTCACAGCAGAAACTACAATAACTCCGTCTGACCTGTCCTTTGGATTTGGTGATAGTGTTTACTCTTCTTTAGGCAAAGCAACATTCCTACTAGAGACACCGACCACTACAGCAAATATTGTGGTTAAACTAGACATAGTAGATGTAAAAATACCTCCACTACTCGGTCTAAACGTTCTTGATGCCCATCAGTTAATGATTGACAACGTCAATAACAAACTGGTCAGACGCCGATAACTCAAGAAAGGAAACAATATCTACTACTACGAAGAGTGGTACGTTCCGTTATTCCGCAGTTCCTCTTCTCAGCTTCACACACCTCTAACCCCATACCCCTCTTGTTATTAACTTCTCTCCTGGAGAACTACATCGCCTGCATCGTCAATTATTCTACCCAGCACCAGCAAAACTTTTCACCTTACTAAAAAGGACGCACCATTCGGATGACGACCCTCACACACTAAAACTCTTTGAGCATATTACAGAGAAATGTGATCCCTGCCAACATGTGAGCGCAGCACCATTGCGATTTTGGGACTATTTCGGTTCCGGCTCCTTCTGATTCAACAAGCGGATATTTATCGACATCTTTTATATTATCATAATAAAATCAAAGCACACGATTTTGCACATAGTCGATGAAGGAACGCGATTTAGCGCTGCCACTACACTTAAAACAATTGACACGAAAGTTTCTTGGAATGCGATTATTATATGCTGGAGGTAAATTTATACCGGATTAGCAAACCGAATAATTGTCGACCAGGATTCCAACCTAGGCGATTCTTTTATTTTCCTGGCATCTCTGGATGGTATCACCATATAGAATACTGGAATCAAAGCGCATAACGGCCTTGGAATATTCGAACGGTATCATGAACCAATCCGAAATACAGTTCGTAAAATACTCTTGGACTTTCCGTGTACTGATTTTGACTTGGTCCTCTCACTAGCTGTCAAAGCCATCAATGACACTACCGGACCCAACAGACTCGCACCTGCAGAACTTCTCTTCAGGGAATTTCCCAGAACAGTAATGCCTGAAACTACGGGCAGACGCATGAATTGTGACGAGAGATGAAGTATAGCAACGATCGCAAGAAACGAGATGGAAGTGCACATGTATAAGATGAGAATATCACGTGCACTTTACCTCAACGTTCCAAAGGCAACCAACGCTACTTACGACCATGGTGGCCATGTACTGGTATGGCACGAAAAAGGAAATTAGAATAAAAATGGAGAATAGCTCGGCCCTTTCGAGGTATCCTCTTTCGACCGCACATCAAAACTGGTCGCCATTTTCGATCAACCAAACAAGAAAGCTCGTCAATTCCCAACAACACAAGTTAAAATGTACATATCCCAAGCGCCCTCTCAACACCCTTCTTTGGTGAACTAAATCGATCTTTCAACAAATTCCTATCACCCAACATAGCATAGGACGTATTTCGTACTAAAATCATCCGACTCAAAGACTCCAGAATCAAACCCCCGGAGATGAGGCGAGCAAGACAACTGGAGATCGACAACTTAAGTAAACGTGGGACGTTTAAAGTTGCATTAAGAGAAGAAATTCCTCCCAATGTAAATATACTCCCCGGTGGCCTCTTACTGACATTAAAATCCTCGATAAATGGCTCAGTCATACATAAAGTAAGATTTGTCATTGGGGGCACAGATACAAGTTGAAAAGTTTCATGGTACATTCCTCTAAAACGCTACAACCCTCTTCCATCCGACTTTTATTAGATTTTGCTACCATATTTGAGTTTCCCTTGTGGACTTCAGATGTCACACAGGCGTACCTCCAATCGGCCATACCACTTTCTTGGGATTTATTCATGGAAACCACAATTCCAGAACTTCAACTTACTCCGGACCAATGTCTCCAGATCCTCCAACCATTATATGGTCTAAAAGAATCAGGATATTTATGGTTTCACACACTCCAGAGACACCACATTAATGACCTGCATATGAACCAACTCAAGTCAGATACATCATTCAATTATATTCATACCAACGGGTCATCTTAGTGGCCTCTCCAGAACGTATGTTGACGACTTACTCAGAGCCGGTGACTCTTTTTTCCAAACTCTCGCCCTAAAATCTCAATAACGTTTCGATATGAAGACACCATATAAACCTTCCTTACTTCTCCGGTTTTCGCTTACAGCATTCGCTCTACACGTACATCATAGTGCAGACACAACGCCATTACCTGGCGAAACTGGAATCACTACCAAACGACGCAGCATGTACATCATTCCGTTCCATGCGTATGCGATTTGCGATTTGCTTGGATATCGAATACACGCCCAGTCCGTTTATTATAAATATCACTTCATCACACGTCCCGTCTCCTGTTCAATGGATCGTACGCCACGAGTACGAAACTTCCAATTAGGACCTACTGACCTTACTTCCACTCTTACATCATCTTTACTTCTTGGAACCAATTAGACCATCATTGTACACATTTTAAATCACCCTAGATTAACAACTTTGGTCTAATTTAGTACATCATTTTACTTGTTTATGGAGTTAACAATCAAGCTATTGAGTCTACTACCCCTTGTTCACTTCTGATTAGAACATAACTTAATATACCTTGTTATCTCGTCTTAATTTTGTTAAAATCCATAATATGATTATACTCTTCTGGTATTCTTTATTACTTTCGATAAATGTTGGTAATAACACATCTTAAAATCCTTCATATGATTATAAACATTCTTCTGGTATTACTTACGACATTCATTATAACTCTTAACAATGTTTTTATTAACAAATCTTAAATTCTCCATATGACTATTTCCCTAGTAATACTTACTACATTAATAACAGTTTGGTCAATGTTGGTGATAATACATTTCAAAAAAAATTATTTACCCAATTACTACTACTACTCCTGCCAATAATATTAACAGCAGCACCACTAAATCATTTTGGTATTTGACACGAAAAAACATGGTGCTCTTTCTAGCTAATGAGGGGACTGTTGAGATATCAGATCCTTTTCCGAAAAAACATGACCCACACTATTTTGTAACACACTCACAACAGCAATAGATTTTGATCCTGAAGCGAAGACACAAATTAGCTAGAACAGTAGGACAAGTGAAAGTCCTAACATTCTATCATCCGCTGAAAATAATCTTCTGTTTCTAATTCGCTAATGGCGTTCTTCCTCGTATAAGAACGCCATCCACACCATTCTCTTTCAACC
>JAULBU010069678.1:0-10646 GCA_032358235.1 Odonthalia washingtoniensis
TGACACTACTTTTTCACCGCCTGCCACTTTGTATAAAACAAAGTGCCCGGCGGATTACCGAGAATAATAAAAAAAAATCATCATTTTTAATTGAGGAAAACAAACCGAACGACCCCCAAAGTCGTTATAGTAAGGCAGTGGATGCGTAGTAGACTTGCGAGGTTGAGAAACAGGAGAAGTCAATCATGGCGAGTGTGAGACTGAGATGGTTTCCACTTCGATTGTTCCCAGACCAGTCGTGTGGTATTTTCTTAATGTAAAAATTCCTTTAACTTTTCTTGTGGCAATGTAGCAAAAATGTATTGTTTGCCATGACACAAAAAAAGATATAATGGAAATTAGTTCTCATAATTTGCGAGAGCATCTCTTAATAATATCCCTATTGTTCCGAACTTTGGTCGATATATGGACCGGAAATGTTTTGGCCTGTAGTAAAACAAGGTGTCCGTGTGGGTGACTTATTTTTTCGGAAATGCAAAGACGACGGATGGTTAAATGCAAGATTGCAAGAATATCTTTGGAAAGAAATCAGGGAGACGTGCAATAATGGGAGATATTATGGCCATTTGTATGTTTTCGGATGGAAAAAACGGAAGATCAGCCCCGGACGATAAATCGTACGGTGAAATAATCATAAATTTCATCAGGTAGTAGGCCCCCGGTGGAGTATTAGTAAAACTGCTGGGAACGGACTCATACAACACTCAATAAGTTGCCGAGTATGAGTAACACATTCATTACAGTGAATTAGATAAATTCATTTAGTGAGAACGGATTACATGTTCATTTTAATTTAAAAATTGCATCATCACAAATCACAAAGCAAATCACAGTGATGTGTAACTTTTTTTTAAAGTTATGTTGGGCGAAAAAAAAAAATTATGTTACGTTAGTTGGCAAAGCTAGTAAAGTCTCGTGTTTATTAAAGTGTTCGTTACTTTAATGTTGAGCCTAAACCTTATCGCATATGATGATTTTCCGCTCTTGTGTGTGAGTTCAAGACCAAACTCTGATGTTATTTTTCCGCATGTGTTGTTTTAATACAGATACTTCGATGTCAAAACATAGGCCGGCGGCGGTAATATTCGGGGGGGTAGGAATGCTAATAATATTATTAGCATATTATGTCACTACGTGGGGCAGCAATTAACACACTCACTGTACATCTTGTATGTACTGTACGTCACTGTAAGATATCTGATAATTTCAGTGTTCCTTCACTGTATGGTGATAGTAACCTAGTCTATCAAGAATGACCATTCGTCATTTTCCAACTCTCCTGCTCTTCGATAGTTGACATACGCACAACAAAGAAAAAAATAATCACAATGAATAATCTCATACAATGATATGATTCTCATCTATCAAATCCATAGGCCGCTTAGTATCATATCAATGACAATCATTCATCAGCTCCTTCTAATACTCTGTATTATGTCCATGATAAGTGATGATTACCATTCATCACACCTTACAATAATTACAATAATTCCGTACTAAGTGATAAAAATTATAATTTATCAGTTCATAGAAAAGAAACCTTAGAATATTTTGATATTATTCCAATGATATGAATATCACATATGTGCTTATGATTCAGGTTACTCTTGGTCCGTGACCAAGTATTTCATCAATGCAGAAAACTTGCGGGCTGGAAGTGGCTTTCCTAATATATCAGCGATCTAATCATCGGTCTGTATATATTTCAAGACTATTTCACCTTCCTCAATTTTCTCCTGTAAGTAGTGGTATCTAATATGCTTTGAATTCAGAAACTTACCTCCCCATCGTGCGAGTACCAAACATGCTGCGTTATCCTCTAACATTGTAGTGGCCACCTGCTGGGTTAGTCTTAAGTGGTCTAACATATTCCTTAACCAAACTATCATCCATGTGGCAGTGTCTGCCGCAACGTATTCGGCTTCTGCCGTACTTTAAGCCACAAGCGTCTGACGCTTTGAACTTCAGTCGACCACAGGATTTCCAAGATACACGATAATTCCAGTAATGGATCTCTGTGTTTGAAAGTCGTTTGCCATCGAGGCATCGACATAGCTACTGAGTTCTGGAACTGACCAATTTATTGGGAAGAATAGTCCACACGTCCTTATCCATTTGAGATATTGTAGTAGAATCTTTAAACCCTTCCAGTGGCTTTCTCTAGAGGTTGATACAAATCGTGCCAATTACGAGACGATAAATGATATATCCGGTCTTGTACAGATGCTTAGATACAGTAACCTACCTATCACCTCCAGGTATGGACATTGCTTGAGCGCATCCTTTTCAGCAGGGAAGATTAGGTGCTTGACGTCCGTGTTTGTTGCCAATGGTACGGAACATTCTGTAACATTTTCCATCTTAAACCTTTTAAATATTGTTTCAATATGCTGGTCCCGAGTGATAGATATACCACTTGATTTATCGAATATAATAATACCGAGATCCCAAAAAACCATCATTATATATTCCTTGTTGAACATGGCGTTCAGATTTCGTTTTTCTTTATCAAGAAGCTCATGATTTGTATCAACAATGAATATATCATACACGTAGATCATAATTAGGATCTCAATCTTGCCCTTCTTGTGCCTAGTATAGAAGCACTGGTCAGCCCTACTCGGAGTGATTCCTGTTATCTTATCTAGTAATGTGTCTAAAGTAGGATTAAATATTCTCGGGGATTTTTTAAGGCCATAAAGTACCTTTAGTTTCTTTATTTATTGGCCAGTCGGCTCCAGGAGTTCATGCCCTGGTGGTGCCAATATGTAAGTAGTGTCTTAAAGAATGGAGTTTAAGAACCCAGTAGTCACGTACATTTGATGGACGAAAAGATTCAATTTGAACACGATTGAGAGTAGTACTTGAAGAGTCGTCATCTTAGATACAGGCGCATGGATCAGATCATAATCAATCCCATACGTCTGAATAAAATCTTTTACGAACCACCTGGTCTTGTGAATCATTAATTTACCAGTCTGATACCGCTTCTCACAGAAAATACATCGCGTTTTGATATGTTTCCGATTTTAGGGCGTCGGTTTCAGTTTGTAAATATTGGGTTGTTTAATACTCTCCATCTCTGTCTCACATACCTTTTTCCAGTTATGCTTCAGATACTGGTCGGCCATAGCTTCGTTATATGTACTCGGTATGTCACTTTCCTGTGACATAGCTTCTGCCAACATAACTGTTTTATTTGTAGGAATAACGTCCTCCTGCTGAAGCGTAATGTACGTTTTTTCTGTAATTGTCCCCGTCTCATTCGTTGAGATTTTACATGTACTAGTTTATCCAGTATTCATACTTCTAATTTGCACGTTTGGTGCGGTGTCATCCGTTTCCGCAGTACCACTTCCAGCAGTCACTGCGGTTTTACCTAAAGTTGGAATTTTAGTTTGCTTTGTTGCAATTCCCTCTCCTAATGTCTTCACACCATTCTTTCCCAAACTAATTGAATCTATTTTCATACTCGCCTCTTTCGAAGTTTTAGGTTTGTTTTTCGAACCAAAAGGTCTTCTATTTTTCTTCGGTTAGGCGTTCTTTGCAACCATAAATTGTTATATTATTATTCTATCGGTCACCGTGGTGTCTCTTTTACCAGATGGTTCAATTGTTTGAATAACTTCATCTCCAGCCTTGGCCTTTCGTGGTCTTCCTCGGCCACGGGTAAACAGATCATTCGACGAATCCATTTAATCGAGGTTCCTGAACGAATCGTGACCTTTTATTCTCAAAAGATGTTCAGGTTCTTCAATAAACGTCACATCGCGAGTTAATATTATACGCTTCTTTCCTAGAAAGTAGACTTAGTAGCAGAGAGTCCCTTCGTCAATACCAACCAATATACCTTTCTCTGCGGTTTCGTCTAGGTTCGTTAGGTTCTGCAATGGAACATATACCAATGAAGTGCAATTGAACGGCTTAAAGAGATGCAGATCCCCACTTCTATTGAAGAAACGTTTAAACGTAGTTTCTCTTTTATTGAACGTCGAAGTCGTACATTTTTTGCGGATGGTGGTTGCATATTTTATTGCAAAGCCCCACCACGACTTGGGTACATTTGCATAAAACAACATTGTTCTAACCATCTCAGTTAGTGTCCTGTTAATCCATTCAGCCACATGTAGCTGTAAATGTGCTGAAAGTCCTGATAAAAATTGTGTTACCTCAATTACGCGTAAGAATTCGGAGATATTACTTGATGAATACTCTGTGCCCTGGTCCGTCCTTAGCGTTTGAACGTCATATCCGCGTGCGTGCATCCATTGAACGTATCTTTCTATATTTGACAGCGTCTCTGTCTTTGATTTCATCAGGGACGTAGCGGTGAGACGGGAAAAATCATCTATATACGTCTGAAAATAGGGTACTCCATTATAGTCCGGCACTGAGAACGGACCACAGGTATCAAAGTAAATCAACTCACCCGGTCTGGTAGTCCATAGTTTTGCGGCCTTTTCTAGCTTATTGAATGGTTCCACGTGAGACTTGCCCTCGTGATAATTGATACAGTTAAGTTTCTTCTGTAGAACAGTTTTCTTGATATTTAATTTTCCGAGCCGTGCGAGATGGACAATACTACTTTTGGATAAATGTCCAAGGCGGTTGATCCAGTCTCGTAGTTGTCCTCATTAAAGTCGTTGAAGTTATTTTCGTCACTTGAACTGTTCTCATCATCACTGATGTGTAAATCATCACTTGATGATGGCATACCAGTCGCCACCAGTATGTATCCAGAGCCATCTGCTTCTGATATTCTGTAGAGATTGTCTGATCCTCTCGCACCTCTAGCCATTACTAGTTTTCTCTTATAGACTGTGTAGTTTGATCCATCAAACTGTACAGTTACATCTGGATCTTTCGTTAATTGGCCAATAGAGCGTGGGTTTTTTCCTATTATTGGGACTACTTTCACAGCACCATACCTCTGGTGTGTTTATTTCCCTATAATTTCCAAGTGCTCAGATCCCGTAGTCGTCAACATCACATTGTCCTTCTTAAAATTCGCCAGTTTCGTTCGATTTTTCGAATAGTGGTGCGACGCACCAGAATAGATGATCCAGCTCTTCTTGGCCATCAGGAAGCTTTGAGCCAAAATTTCCTCTCTGGCATATTTTATTTCGGTAACTCTTCGCTCTTCAGGCGTAAGTTTGGCTAGTTCGATTCTACGTTCTTCAGCGATTTTTTCACTATTAACCTTTGTTCGCTTATTGTATGGGAAGTGATGATGGTAGTCCCATTCTACCATCTCGTTGTAGCAGTGGATTATCCGCAAACTAAATTCGTGTCCCAGCTCGAACCGTCTCAGCCCCCGAAGACACGACACGTTGGTGTAGAAATCATCTCTCTTTTTAGCTTCCATTTTTCTTTGATGTCATTGTAGAAATAAATGTAAAGTTAAAACACCTACGTGTGTTTTCTGTTCTTATTATTACTTAATTAACTAGATCCCATTTCGTTTTCGTTTTCACAGTCGGAAGTGACTACAGACTCTTAATCAGTTGGTAAAGCTAGCAAAGTCTCGTGTTTATTAAATGTTCGTTACTTTGATGTTGAGCCTAAACCTTATCGCATATGATGATTCTCCGCTTTTGTGTGTGAGTTCAAGACAAAACTCTGATGTTATTTTTCCGCATGTGTTGTTTTAATACAGATACTTCGATGTCAAAACATAGGCCGGCGGCGGTAATATACGGGGTTAGGATGCTAATATGTCACTAGGTGGGATAGCAATTAACACACTCACTGTGCATCCTGTATGTACTGTATGTAACTGTAAGATATCTGATAATCTCAGTGTTCCTTCACTGTATGGTGATAGTAACCTAGTCTATCAAGAATGACCGTTCGCCATTCTCCAATTTTTTTTAAAAAAATTAAAAAATTAAAAAAAAATTCTTTAAAGAACTTTTTCTATTATTAAGAACAGTCAGTTCCATGTTGATCACTAGAAAAATCGTCAGTTTGAATAGCTGCATTAATCTTATGTATAGTCTGATTAATGTGCCATTGTTGCGAACAATTCGTAAAACCTTCTCCATGCGTCTGACTGCAAAGGTAAACGAAGCAACCTGAACATTTATAAGCAATTTGATGACCTCTTCTCCTATCTGCACTATTCCAATAAAGAATGCACCATCGGGAAAATCATGTCAGAACAGGATTATGTTGTGTGAATTGTAGTCGTAAATTCTTCCCCTGTATGAAATTAAAATAAACGAAGCTTATACCGTTTCGGTCCTTTCGAAACACCCAATGAATCGAATACGGTCCCGTCCTCTTCTTAAATTCTTATTTCAGTCAAACTCCATGACATGAAGGAATTAAATACAAGTGATTTCATGATCTGAGTAGCAATCTTCTGTTCCCAGCCCAAATGGGAGGAAATTGATGGCCAATCGCTTTAAAATTGATCAGCACCGTCTACACCACAGTTTGTTTTCGAGAATAAAACTTGTGCACTGTGTCGAAATACTCGAACTGGGGGTAGAGGTCCAATAATTGATACATGCTGATTCAATGCCGTCCAAAAGGATTTATGGGAATTGAATACATGTTAATGTTAGTCTATACAGAAAGAAGGTATGTCCCATTCGGGACTATTTGCCCACGATACAAAGATTTATATACATTGTAGCGCAATTTTCACTGCACCAAAGATAAATTCCTGTTTGTAAATTAGAGCGTGAAACGACATACCGTTCTCAACAGAAGAAACATATATCGTAATAGTACCTCCATCACATAATATTGATGAACCATCTGAAATCAATGTTCTGAACATATGAGATTTGTTATAGCGTCTTCTGTAATAAACCCTGTAATCACTGTAGATGTCTGGTGAAAGAACCCTTCGCTTATAATACCACCTAATTCACTTTATTTTACTTCAACAGGCACAACCGCATACTCGTTTTTACATACTATAATATACAAATTAGACATCCATGATTCTGTATTTACGTTGATATACAAATCTATGATCGTAATACCATCAGGCAAACACGCATACTCGAGCTTTGCAATTTTCTCAACCAACCCTACTTTGAATAGGCATCTTATGTACGGCAGAGATCACAAAGTCGAGATCAAAATTATCTCGTTTATTGTCCCTATCTTCATTTGCTCCGTTCCCTTCCTATAATTAAACCACTTTTTGAACAAGTCCTGCATCTACTGAGAAATCATTCTATCACCTGTCTGAGGTGTGGGATGCTGAATAATTGTCCTATCCCTGCATTTATTTTCAAAATAGCTGCTGCTGGGGTTGCCGTAATTCGAAAACTATGTACTACGTAGATTTAGAATTACGGCAGATATGCGGACTGATTCAACCTAGTAGGCTGAATCATTCCGCGAATCGCTGAGACATCGTCAACGGTCGGCCAAAAGCTATCGGAGTAGCCCGAATCATTTTTTGTAGCAAAATGTTCCGTCTGTTCCCCACCTGAATTAAATATAAATTTAATTCCGGGTCATCTTCATTGTATTTACTGAAACCCATTTGTTAATACATTTCAAAACTTCACATGGGAGATCCGCATGAAAACGAACAACTGTGGAAAGTTTCCCAAGTATCGGCTGCCTTATCGTTATAGAACACCTACAAGTATTTCTATCACCGCCCCTGTCCCGTTAAGTGATGCCTGAAATACGTCATGCCCCTCCAATGGACTATCGTCTATTATAAAATTATGAAACCGACAGGTAATTTCTGTCCAAATAGCAACATTATCCTACCCTGTTCCTATTACCAATTGATCGGCACATTCAATTTCGTTTTCTTCGGTCTTCACAGTTTTACTAGGAAAATTGAAATCACGCCCAGATTGTTGGCCATTTCCGACTGACCTTCCCAACAGTTCCATCTCATCACTACGTCCAATTGTTAATAACAAACTTGCAAAAAATGGGTGTAACACAAGTGGTTCTTCAGGTACCACAAATAATGAGCTCATATTTATATTACGAATAATGTCCATAACATCAGTTCGCCCATAACCTCTATCTGCTGTTACTATAACGCCACAATTAGTCATCTATCCACTTGTACCATCTACCACACCAAATACTTTTGGTACAGATGCTACTTGTTTCAGACCCCGTATCCCAAACTTTACAGCCAGCGTTACCCTGAAATTGGCGTCACATATATCATCACTAGACTGTCTTCCACGGTCTACCTCCCGGTTACTCAACATATTAACGGGATTATAAGCAGATCTTGTTTCCATCAGGAAGTCATCAAGGGTCAAAACGGAGCAGTTGACAGGTAGAATCATCTTCTGGATTTATAATTGGCTACTTACTCAAATTCCGTTAAGAATACTGTTTAATCTCTTTTCGAGGCCGATGACCACAATCCAGCATCGCATTGCATCGAAGGGTGGTACGCACACCTGTTACGTTTAAAAAACCACAAAGTTGAATAAAAGGTGTGGGAAAACCAAACTCTTTCAGCGTTTCAATGCAAAGTTCCGTGGACATGTCTGTACTTTGTGACCACAAGAATATAGCCAGAACTTTGTAGAATTTCGGCAATGAGAACATACTTTGCTCATTTTAATTAAGTCTAATTAACTCATTCAGCCATTCACTTTCAAGTATACCCAACTTGCGTATCATCATAATGACAAATGCAGCTCGTACTGGTGTCATAAATGCTGGATTGAACTCCTATCCCAATATTTCAAGTTCTGCATTTAAAAAAATTCTCGTACGATTATCCGCGAATTGCTTGACAAAGATGTTGACATCAAAAAATTCCGTGGTAACATCATGAATTATCTCCCAGTCACCTGTAGATTCAGTTAATATGTTTGACGCGTGTTTTCGCCGTATTCTCCTAGCACTCCCATTAATATCTCAACCTCTGCCTCTGCTACGAGACTGACTCAGTCCCGTTGCGCCACCTGTACTTCCTCGTCGTGTCCCAACACGTGCGCTACTAAAGCCGCTTCCACCAATTCCTCCCGCAGCAGTAGCAATGATGATGTTCTTCAATTGACAATTGGCCTTCTCCTCGTGGAACATTTCGAACGAAATGCAGACGGCCCCTAGAATTGTTTCTCAGCTTGAGATTTTTCTTCAACTGAAGTACTACTCCCACACACTCTGCAACGAAAAAATTGAAGTCGTTTAATCTCTTTAATTATTCAATTATGGAAAGAATTCTGCTGAAAGAAATCAGTTTGTCATGCTGGATGAATTCGCAAAATCTTCAATCTAGGCAATACAGTGAGAATACAGTCACAATTTTATGTATTTTAAGTGTCCATATATCGTCCAATGGCACTTTCCTGCCAAAATAACGATATGACCCATTGGTAGATAAATCGTCCGTCAGAAATAATGGGATATGCTATGATCTCTCGTAAATTTGACTGTGAAAATTTTGAATAATTATTACGAGAGAAACGGGATAAATTTCAATCTCTTTTCACAATCATCTCCCTTTTTGAATATTATTACCCAACGTATTGATTCAGATACACACTCTCGGATTTATTAACCTTTCAACAACCTAAATATTAACTTCTAATGTGAAACGGAAGATGCCAGTGTTATTGATATTCTTTCTGTACATTGTAGTGTAGCTGGTGGCCCATGTTCTGTACGCCTATAAATACGTGAAAGGAATAGAAATAAAGAGAAAGGAACAGAAATATGCTGGTATGGGGTGGTTACCAAGAAAAGTATGGCACAACAAGGCTTTTATACGGTTTGCATGTAATATATTCCATGTGAAAGTGCCACATAACATATTATGTCATGTGACACGGAGTGAGGCATGTGCAGTGTCAATATTAGGAAGAGTGTGTACTTGTCTCAATGGTTACAATTAACTGAAGAAAAATTAGTACGTGGTGCAACCTCAGGGTGTCGGAATGCCAAATGTATGGCAAAGATATTTTTTAATGAGTAAATTTTCATTTTCTTGCATTCAGGTGAAATGAATGGGGGTACCTGAGAAAAAAAGTAGGTAACAGTTGGTTGTAATTTTATGTTTATAGGCATTCTTCCCATGAAGAACTGGTAAATTACGTCGTCATCGTCTCTCTATTTTTCCAAAATCGAGTTGAAGAAGCAACCAAAACTGCGAAAAGATGTCAGTAAGGTTTCGATACGGGTACAGCAACTTCGTAATATGTTACGGCGGTTCGAAAATTTAGTAAAGTACTAACGAAACCTTATTGTACATTTTGTTTTGATAATTTACTTATGAATGTCATAATACATATATGACGACATAGAAAACAGAAAAACATATAACAAGAAACATTATGAGAATGCGATGAGGTATTACGAAATATTATGATTCCCATTGCACCGAAATGGGACGAAAATCATGTTATCAAGGTTGCGGTAGTCAGTTTGATAACGGAGGATGAGCATGATAACTATACTGATGTGAAAGTTGAGGTTCATGTAGTCATTCCGAGCAACGAAATTCCTTGAAAATAAAAAAGGAGAACATTAATGGTGGAGAAAGAGAAAAGGTAAAACAGGAATAGAGGGACATGTGTCATATTAATCAGTTGAAAACATGAAGCAAGCCCTTTTCCAAAGAGACATATGCGTGCCAGAACTATTTCGGTGGTACCAGAAAAGAAAAGAATCAAACGTAAACAGGCGAAGAACCG
>JAULBU010069689.1:3116-16305 GCA_032358235.1 Odonthalia washingtoniensis
TTTATATCGAAAGTCAGTTTACGGAAGGTATGTCTTGGGAAAATTACGGTGAGTGGGAAATCGATCATATACGTCCTTGTGCATCATTCGACCTAACCGATCCAGAGCAACAAAAAATTTGTTTCCATTATACAAACCTTAGACCTTTATCGGTTAATGAAAATAGGAGTAAGGGATCATTATGGAATGGTACAAGATATAAGAATATAATACAGAGAACATAGAGACACCGACAATACTCGGGCGGCGTTCCTACTGGGTCGGACGAATCGCCCGCTAAGTTAACGTCCCGACTACATACATATATTTTTTTCTTTGTTGCCTTGTTTGTCATACTTTCTGAAAGTATGCGTATATCTCATTGTAATCAGATCTCTAATCGTATTGAGGAATATATGCAAAATACTAACGGCGGAATGTATGTAGGCAACGGCTTTATGTCTAAAATGACATCGGAAGATATTTCTTCTTACGGGGCCCCACTAGCTTCATCTAGCGTTATCGAAGTAGATAGGGCCAATGCATCTATAGCCGGAAATAATAGAAGGTATATCAATGTAGAGCCAAACATCTCTGTAAGGCCCTCATTCAGCCGTGACGATTACGAGGCGTTCCGACCCGGAGATATGACTCCGACTCGCCAGAAGGCCATAATTCGAGCTTCTATGACCGCATACGACCGTGTGGGTCTTATCCGTAATGTGATTGACCTCATGGGCGACTTTGCATGTCAGGGCTTGACCATAGTTCACACAGACCCAAAGATTGAAAAATTCTATAAGAACTGGTTTAAGAAAATCGGCGGACTTGAAAGATCCGAAAGATTCCTAAATTACTTGTATCGTTGCGGAAATGTAATTGTAAATAGAACAAACGCAAAAATTACGAAAATGAAAGAGGAAGAGTTTAAAAAGACTCTGGCGGCTTCCGAAGCTTCCATCCTTGATGAAGTTAAGGTATATCGTCGAGAAATCCCGTGGTCATACGAATTCCTTAATCCTTTGATGATCGAAGCTAAAATGATCAAGGGAAACAAGGTTTATTATTTGAAGATAAATGACAAAACTTTCGGAAGTGGAGAGATTACACAAGATAACGATTATCTACCCGAATACATACAGAATCAGATCAAAGAGGGCAAACGTGAGGTTTTGCTTGATTCCAGCAGGCTTTGCTTACATCACTATAAGAAGGACGATTGGCTCGTTTGGGCCAATCCGATGATAAATCCAATCCTTGATGATATTGCGATGTTGGAAAAAATGAAGCTTGCTGACCTTTCTGCCCTTGACGGTACGATTTCTCAGGTCCGTCTTTGGAAGGTTGGTAGTCTAGAATACAAAATTGCCCCTCGGGCCCCCGTTATGAATATGTTGCGGGATGTTTTGGCTAGTAATGTTGGTGGTGGTACGTTCGATTTGGTATGGGGCCCCGACATTGAATTAATAGAATCTAATTCCCAAGCTTACAAATTCCTCGGCAATGCCAAGTACGAACCAGTCCTAAATGCTATTTATCAGGGCCTCGGGATTTCTGCCGCTCTGGCCGGTTCTGGTAGCTCCGGAAGTTATACAAATAACTATGTTTCTATCAAAATGCTTATAGAAAGACTGGAATATGGCCGATCTATCCTTTTGAATTTCTGGAATGAAGAACTTGAGATAGTTAGAAAGGCTATGAAGTTCAAAGAGCCCGCCCGCATACATTTTGATAGTATCATCCTCTCAGACGAGGCCGCAATCAAAAACCAATTAGTTAATTTGGTTGATCGTTCTATTATGTCCGAGGAAACCCTGCTCGAAAGATTTAAGGAAATCCCCGAAATTGAAAGAATTAGAATTATGAGAGAGCAAAAAGCTCGTCAAAATAACGATCTTGTTCCACCTAAGATGGGCCCGTTTGCTATCCCAACCCATAAGGAAGATATGGCAAAGATCGCCCAAAATTCCGGAAATCTAGGAAAAGATTACTTCGATGAAATCGGACTACCTTATCAAGATGCCCCAGAAATGAAACCGGCCCCCGGAACTGCTAATAAGGCAAAACCTAAAAAGGCCGGGCCCGCTGGTGGCCGCCCACAGAATTCTGCCGATAAAGGCCCCCGAAAACAAAAAAGAGTTCTTCCTAGAACTAAAGCCGCCGATTCGTCTGTATTAATGTGGGCCCTAGATGCTCAAGATAAAATTTCCGATGCATTAACTCCTATATTTCTTTCCTTGTCCCAAAAGAAAAATATTAGAAGTCTTTCCAAAGAGGAATTTACTAAATTCGAAGAAATGAAATTATGTACGTTTTTGGGCCTAGAACCATTGGTTTCTGTGGACGAGAACGTATTAAAAGCCGCTATTGCCCGAGAGGTTCGCCCCTCCGAAGATTTCTATAATGAAGTCCGGGAAAAGTGCAGTGCATTTGTTTCAATACATGAAAGACAGCCCACAATTGAAGAGGTTAGAATTATGTATGCGGTAATATTCGCAGAAAATTCGTGAATATAATAATATATTTTTTATTTGGCGTATTCTTTCTTAGAACTTTTAAACACAAACAATGGAAAAAACACAATGAAAGCTTTTGCTCAAGAAATAGCTGACGGAATTGCCGAGAGAATACTCGCTAACATTTCTGTTTCGTGCCTATCTGTGGCAGAAGTAGATAATCTAGCAATTCATAAGCCGCTACAAATAGCAATTGCATCGGCCAATCCAAACCAGAATGACTTATTTTACTTAAAGTTTGTTTTAGTAAGTACTGGATGGAATAATAATGACGATGTATTTTTAGCTAATCAATTATGGAATGCAAGGGGCACCCCCGAAGATAAACAATTTAATTTCATGCACAATGAAAAAGATATTATCGGGCATATGACGGGCTCCTATGTGGCCGACTTTGAGCATAATCAAATAGATTATAATTCTTTAGTCGTTCCCGACGAATTTAATATTATTAATACCGCCGTAATTTATACAAGCTGGACAGACGCTGAATTACAGGCCCGAGCGGATTTGTTAGTCAATGAAATCAAGGATGGAAAATGGTTTGTTTCAATGGAATGTTTATTTCCAACATTTGATTATTGCCTAAAATCCGAAGACGGAAATGTAAAATATATAACAAGAAATGAAGCTACCGCATATTTGAGTAAGCATTTGCGGGCATATGGCGGCACTGGAGTATATCAGGGATATAAAGTGGGCCGAGTTCTTCGGGACTTAGCTTTCAGTGGTGTGGGCCTTGTAAATAAACCCGCTAACCCAAGAAGTCTCATTATTGAGGCAGATGATGTAGAAGTTACAGAAGGTAGTAAGACTGAGGAAGTCGAAGCCGCTGTTGCAGAAGTTACAACCCAAACCGTATCAGGAGAAACCGATATGTCGAAAGAACTCGAACTTGAACTAGAAGGTGTTAAGGCTAAACTCGTTGAGGCCGAAGCTACTATTGCTAGTTTGACTACTATTAAAACACAAGCAGAAACACTTGAAGTCAGCGTTAAGGATTTGCAGTCTCAACTCGCATCCGCAAAGGCTGAACTTGAAGGTACTAAAGTATCGTTGGCACAAGTTGCTAAGGCTAAAGAAGAAGCCGAAGCTAAGTGGCAAGGATTCGAAAAGAAAGCCAAATGTGATAAACGCAAGGCATCTCTAGCTGAGGCCGGAATGACTGACGAAGATTTGGCAGACTTGTCTCACTTTGACGCATTGGATGACGCAGCTTTTGATAAAGTTGTTGCAGCTATGAAAAAGGTCAATTGTAAGGTTGTTGTTGAAAAGGAAGACAAAACCGAAGACAAGCCAGTTAAGGGCTCTAAAGCCGAAGAAACAGAAGCTGAGGACATTTCTATTACTGTAGAAACGGAAAAAACTCAGGCATCTTTAAATGATATCGCTCAAACCCCTGCATCGCTTCACGAAGCCGCTGCTAGCTGGTTTGGACAAAACGTCCTCAAAACTTCCACGAAATAATAACACGGAGAATATATAATGGCTCTTAAGTCAGATCGATTAGAATTGCAAACAGATATCAGCTTTTTCATGAATGAAGTTGCTGAGCGTGGTGGGTGCGTATGCTACGGTACTACTTCCGGTTCGGGTGCTGCTATGGATCAGGGTGCTGCCTTGGTTACTTATGCCGCTAGCTCGTCTGGTAAGATTCCTGTAGGTATTTTGCTCAACGATATGGTTAATATTGACCTTACCCGTCAACACCTTAACCAATATAAAAACGAAGTACAAAAGGGTTCCAAAGTGACCTTGCTTCGAAAGGGTTATGTTGTAACCAATAAGATTCAGGGAACGGCTCCAACAGCAGGTGCTGCGGCTTATCCTGCTCACTCTGGAAACATTTCGGCATCTAACCTAACAAGTCAAGGCACTGCCCCATCCGTTATCGGTATGTGGCTTAGCATTCCTGATCAGGACGGCTACGCTAAACTTGAAGTCAACCTACCAGCAACTGTACGATAATCAGGAGAATATAAAATAATGGCTAATTTAGTAGAACCATCAGCAGAATTTATTCAGCTTTTTAAGACCTCGGGCGATCCCGATAAGGCTATTGCACTTGCCGCTCAGCGACAAATTGCTAAGGCTATCGAGACTCCGCTTCGTAAAGGAATCCAAGCTGGTAATATTCTTAGCGGGATTTTCACACCGTCTACAGACGGAACTGACGAGTTTCCTTTGGATTTGCTCGCACCGGGGACTGAAACCCAACACGTTGCTTATACCAATCCCGGTCACGGTTACATTCCTCAAAGGTCTGTAGAAAGTGATTACGTTCGGATTGCGACTTATAGCATCGCTTCCGCAATCGACTTCCTTTTGAGCTATGCTGCAAATGGAAATTGGAACATTCTTAGCCGAGCAACTCAAGTTCTTGAGAACTCGTTCGTTAAGAAGATGAATGACGATGGCTGGCACACCATTTTGGCCGCTGCTGCTGACCGTAACATTTTGGTTTATGATGCTGACGCTGCTGCTGGTCAAATGACCAAACGCTTGCTTTCGCTTATGAAATCTGTTATGCGTCGAAACGGTGGTGGTAACTCGGTTACTGCTCGCGGTCGATTGACCGATTTGTTCCTCTCCATTGAAGGTGTTGAAGATATCCGAAACTGGGGTATCGATCAATTGGATGATACAAGCCGTAGAGAAGTTTACAAGGCCGCTGATTCTGGTGCTCCTCTCACCAACATCTATGGCGTTACTCTTCACGATTTGTTCGAGCTTGGTGATGGTCAAGAATATCAAGACTATTACATCACCGACTTGGCCGCTTCGCTTTCGACTTCTGACACCGAATTGGTAGTTGGTATGGACTTGTCCCAAAATGACTCGTTCATTATGCCTATCAAAGATCCTGTCAAGATTTTCGAAGATGAAACTTTGCACCGTCAACAACGCCAAGGTTTCTACGGCTGGGCCCGAATGGGATTCGGCGTTCTCGATTCGAGACGAGTTTTGCTCGGCAGCTTCTAAGCTGAATTATGAAAATAGTAAAGAGACCGGCCTATGGCCGGTTTTTTTACGTACATAGCCAAAGTGTTTGTTATGTGTATATCAATATAGATAATAAGTACTTATTTACGGGGGATGTTATGACATATCAAAAAATTTATAGCGGTGAGCCTATTCGAACGGGTGGGTTTGTTACCGGGGCACTTCCCGGAGGTCGATATAGTGTCGGAGACCAAGGTTCAGATACTCAGGTTAATTTAGGTTCGGCCCTCGATCTTAAGCCGTGTAGGGCATTTGGATCTGCTTTAGCGGACGGTGTTAGTACCGAAATATTACCTCATGGGGCCCGTTCGATTTTAGAAATATATAATTTATCCGCCAGTTTACCTATATATCTTAATTTTGGAGCAGTGGCAACTGCTAGTGAAAATTCCGTAAAGATTCTTGCTAGTGGATCTTGGAAGGCTCAATCAGAATCAGTTCCAACAGATTCTATTAATCTGCTAATTAGTGGTGGAGTTGCTAATGTTACAATAGTAACAGATCAGCCAGAGCAGTAATACATAGGCAAAACTTACAGGTGGAGCTAACATGACCGGATTTACTAACGGCCTATTGGGCCCAATGACCACTACTTCTCAGCAGAAGTCTTATGCTCGCACGAATATAGGGCTTGGAACAACTGACGATCCAACGTTCAATAGTTTATTTGTTGGTGGGTCAGACGCTAAAATAGCCCGAGGAGCCACAGGCCCAACAATCGACCTCCAAGCAGCAGGGGGCATCCGCTCACGGAACCTTGCTGGTAGTGCTGATGCTCCAATCTCGGGAAGTACAGGGACATTTAGCGGAACGATGGACGTTACTGGTAACATCACCGGCAACGGAGATGCAACAATTGGATTGTCGAGCAATCGTCAAATCTTTCTTAGCAGCGGAAACGGTAGAATCACGATCAAGGGTGCGGCAACTGGTGGGTATGCTCACCAGTACGGATTCACTGGGAATGCTGGAACATTGCTTGGCGGATACGGCATGGTTGGGTCAGGGGATGCACTGACTAACTTTTGGATTGGAGCAAGCAACTCTAATCCCTACATGACTATTACTTCTTCGCTTGTCGCAATTGTTCCAACTATTACAACTGTCGGAGCGTCTACTGATCGTCAAATCAGCTTGAAAGCCAACAATGGTTCGGTGCTTATCAAAGGAGCCGCAACCGGAGGCTGGGCTCACTTCTACGGGTTCACCGGAAATGCCGGAACGGTGTTAGGTGGTTTCGGAATACTTGGTAGTGCAGATGCCCTAACCAACTTTTGGGTAGGCCCAGCTTATGATTCGGCCTATGCTACTTTTAATAGTTCCGGTGTTGGTATCGGCGTCACACCAACTGCTAAGCTCCATGTACTTGGTAACGGAGCACAAACACGATTTGATACGGGTGCTGCTGCGGATGGACGAATCGAATTCCTTTATAACGGAAGTCGAAATGGCGGGATTTCAATTGATAGTGGTTTGGTGTCTCTGTTTGCTGATTCAGGTAAAGATTTACATTTCAATGTTGTAGGCAGCAACTCGATCAAGCTCAATAACTCATCGAGTGCTATTGACGGACGTGGGGTAACGATAAGCTCAAACAACACCAGTGGAGTATCGGACTATCTTGCTGGAATGTTCATGGGCTACAGTGGCGGAACAGCTACTGCTAACAAGTCGATACTGTGGTACACCGGGGGTAACTCATCGACTGCAAAGATGACTCTTGATGGTAGCGGTAATCTAACGGCTGTTGGAAGCACAACAACAAAAATCGCTATCAAGGGGCAAGTTGGTGGTTGGGCTGTTGAGCACTCATTTATAGGCTCAAGCGGAACTGCCCTCGGTGGGTTCGGTGCAGGCGGTCTTAGCGATGCTCTTGATGCTTATTACATCGGAACAAACACAAGCCGAATTCTGACAGCTTACAACGGCAAAGTATTGATTGGCAACACAGGCGTAAACGGAGTCTATCCGGGTAAAACGCTTGAGATCGCCGAATCGACCGACTACTCAGCTAGGATTCGCCTTCGCGGTTCATCAACCCAGAAATGGGATATCGGTTGCGGGTATGGATACGACCCCGGTGAGTTGCAATTCAGTCCTTCCACTGGAAACCCTAAGTTGTACTTGCGACAAGATGGTAAGTTGGACCTGTCAACGATCCGTGTCGGTGCAATCGATGTCAACCCAACAAGCATTTCACCTTGGATTTATGCATTCTCTGGAACAGCAAACCTAACCCCGGTTGATGGTGGGCTTGGTCTTGCTTTTTATAGTTACCAAAACAGTACAGCCAATTCCCATGCTTTTAGTTTTGGTGGTACTACTGCTAACCAAACATCGGGTTCTGCTCGTCATGTTTACATAGCTCGTGGCTTTGCTCCAACATCAGGAACAGGCACTTATGATCTATTGAACTTAACTACGACTGTCAATCAAACAGGCGGTGCGTCTGGCATCACTCGTGGACTATACGTCAACCCAACTATTACTGCTGCTGCTGACTTCCGAGGGTTAGAAATCAGTGATGTCGGGTCGCATTACGCGATCAAGACGGGGACAGGCTTTGTCCAGCTTGGCGGTACAGTTCAGGTTGGTTCTGGAGCATCACCTCAAGGCACGTTCGAGTTATCTAGCGGCTTCCTTAACATAAAAACGCCGACATACGGAATGGTGATTGGTGCAACTGCTGCGGAACCAAATGGGGTTTGCGGACTGTATCACACCACAGGGGATACGACTGGATTCACAACATTGTTTACCCGATTTGGCGGGGTCAAAGTTGGGGTTGAGGGAAACAATGCGGCAGTTACGCTAGCGAAGACAACCGGATCAGCTACGTTCTCTGGCGACGTGACGATCTCGAAAACAACTCCGATACTTTCTTTCGTCGGAGTCAGTACAGCGGTTTATCGCGGACTTGAATGGTCTATTGGTGCAACATTTGACGCGTCGATCAAGCATCAAGCATTCAGTGGAACACTCCAGACCAATGTCGGTCGTAGTGTTGGTTGGGGTGGCAAGCTGCTTTGGACTGTAGATACGGTTGATGCTTTCCGCATGGATGGAACAAGTTTCTATCCTGACGTTTCTAACACAGCAACAAGTGGATTGAGTTCGCGTAGATGGGCGAACACCTACTCTGTACTAGGGGATTTCATCGGAAGGATCACAGGAACCGCAGGCATAACAATTGACAGTGCTACCAATCCCGGCAACACGTTCAACGAACAGTCTGGTTCAGGCGGAACGGTTGCGAACATTTTCCAGAGATACGGCAGCGGTCACTCGATTGCAGGTGGTTTGCTTGAAGCTCGGCATCTTGGTGGAGTTATTGGAACGCCTACAACTCCGGTTGCTGGAACTCTCATCAACAGCCTGAATTTCCGAACTGGTGGAACGAATGCAGCATTCTCAACCAATCCATCGTTCTCAATTCGTCACACTATAGGCGTTGTTGGAGCAACGTATTCCGAAGTCGATACAGACTTCATGGTGACTTCCACATCAAGTGGAGTTCCACGAACTGCATTGACTCTGAGAGGCAATAGTGACGCTGCAATCTTCCCCGGAACATTGACGGCTAACGGTAACATTGCATTTGGTAACACAGTCTATCGAACTGATGGCTCGACCGGACTCGGAACTAGCTCGGCAGCAAACGTATGGCTTGCTATTGGTGGTACTCAAATCATCGGGTCAGGTAACGTCAATGAAGTGACTATCCGACAAGCAAGTGCTCTTGGCTTCTCAAACACTTCGGCCAATACGGTTAGTGGGTACGATGTAAACTTTAACCGTAGTGCTGCTGGTACGATTCAAGTCGGCACAACGGCGGCCAACGCTCTTGGTTCGCTGAATCTGACTAACCTAACGGCTAGCGGCCTTGCTACTATAAATGGCACCAACACAGCATCCAGTGGCACCGCATACGGGATGTACATCGTAAAGACCTATAACCAGACGCTTACGGCTGGCAGCGACGATTTACGAATTGACCGGCAAGAAACTGTGCTAGGAAGTGGACAGCACAATTACCTAAATATGCTGCTAGGTGGGGTGTCAAAAGCACGCATAGATAGAACTGGACTGATCTCAACCGCCGCTGGCTTAACTATCACCGGAACAGCGGTCACGCGATCAATCATCATCGGTGATACTGGTAGTGACGGTTCAGAATTGCAGATCACCAACGGTACAACCGGTGGTGTAATTATGGGTCGATTCAATTCCACTGGTTTCGTAACGCCGTTGAGCGTGCAGGCAACTGGGACTGTCACTGGGCAAAGTGGTGTGCGTATCGGTACTGCTGGTTCAAATTCTCCATACCTGTTTGGGTTCTCAAGCAATCTTGTTAGCACGATTGATAACGCTGGACGTGGTGTTTCTCTTTACGCCTACAACACAGCAGCAGGAAGCTACGGAACGGCAATCACTGGCGATCCATTCACTGCGACGAGCGGAACATCGGGTAATCTTTACGTCTCAAGGGCGTTTACCCCAACAAGTGGTAATGGTATTTGGGCACTTGCCGATATTAGACCGACAATCAACCAAACCGGAGGAGCAAGTGGTATTAGTCGTGGACTATATGTAGCCCCAACATTAACTGCTGCTGCTGACTTTAGGGCACTTGAGATCAGCGATGTTGGAGCTTCGCACTTTGCAATTAAGACAGGAACCGGAAAGGTAGACTTTGGTGGAACATTAACCGTATCAGGCAACATTACAACCACAGCAGGCTTAGGAGTAGGAACAACTAGCCCCGGTGCTAAAGTCGAGATCAGCCATACTACATCACAGATGCTTCGGCTGAATAATCCAAGTACTGCTGCAAGTGGTGTCGGTGGTCGGTTAGACGGTTACAACGTGCTGGATTATATCTCTGGAATCTTCATGGGATTCAGCGGTGGAACGGCAGTCATCAACCGCAAGATAGACTTCTATAGCGGTGGTGATTCGGCAACGCCAAAGATGAGCCTTGATGGGCTTGGTGCTCTTAGTGTTACTGGGGCGGTAGCTGGTGGGACTTACAACGGATTAACGATCCAGAATGCAACTACGAATGCTTCCGGTGTAGCGTCCACTATCAGAATGCCAGTATTCAACGGCTCGTCTGGATTCACTATTATCCATTACGGTAACTCTACTGACGCCTACAATACTGTCCTGCACGGTGGTCAGTCCTCGTCACAAATCTCCATTACAGGGGGTAATGTTGGACCATCCATTAAGCACTTAACAGTCGGGTCAACTGGATTAGTAACAGTATCACCAAGCACGAATGCTAGTTCTAGTGGAGTGCTTTCAGCATTTTCGATTACTCAGACCTACAACCAAACTGGAACGGCTGGTTCAACTGATTGGCTAATCAACCGGACGGAGACGGCACTTGGTTCGGGAAGTCATAACTTCGCTGACTTCCAAGTCGCATCAGTAAGCAAATGGGCAGTGTCCAAGTTCGGTACTGTCACGCAATCAGGGAATATCGTGTTCCCCGGTACGGCTGTTACTCGAACGATCACTGTTGGCGATACCTATGCAGATGGTTCGGCATTGCAGATTTATAATGGTGCAACCATTATCGGATATTTCAATGCCGCGACGGGTATCGTTACTGGTTTGAACGTCCAAGCATCGGGTGCTCTTTGTGCTGGCGGTTTCACTCCTGCTAGCTATGGATCAACTTATAAACTTCAAGTGTTAGGTGGTTCTGCATTGCAATCATCAGCTACGGCATCAGGAACAACCGTTCTCTCTTTAGCTGGTGCAATAGTAACTGGGAGCATGTATGCCATTAAGGCTGATTTGAATTCCACTGGAACAGTTCTTGCTTACTTCGCAAATAATAACAACGGGTCAGTAAACCTCTACCTTGATTCACTTGGAACAAACGATGCTTTGGTGACGTACAGGACGGCAAGTACGACAATTTGGGCACATGGTATAGATCAGTCCGATTCCAACTCATGGGTGCTATCGAAGAATGCCGCCCTTGGAACATCCAACGCACTCCGTATTGATGCGACTTCGTTATCTATGTCCCTGTATGACGGATTATCTTTTGCCACCGTAGCCAAGGGTATTACATATAAATCGGGAACTGGGGCTCGGGCCGGTAACGCTACATTGACGGCTGGCACAGTTACTATAACCAATACGTCTGTGACTGCAAACACAATTGTAATTTATTGTGTAAAAACCCTAGGTGGAACTCCGGGAAATCTTAGTTATACATTGTCTGCCGGGACCTCACTTACCATTAATTCCGACAACCCACTAGATACATCTACAATTTCTTATCAACTAATGGAGTTGGTATAATTATATTTATAAGGAATAATTTATGAAAATAGTATTCGATTTCCCAGATGATGCCTACCAAGGCGTAATAGATTGTCTTTCAGAGTATGGCTACTTTGAACAAGTCCCTAATCCAGAATTTGACGGACAAAATGGACAGGAGCCAATGATTCCAAATCCCAAGACTCGTGAGCAATTCGCTCATTCTGTCGTATTAGACTATATTAGTCAACGATTCCAGAACTGGGCCGAGCGAGCCAGACTAGAAGCTGTCCAAAAACAAGTTAAGGAAGCTGTAAAGCAGCGGGCCGAACAGGTTATGGCGGCCACAACCGTATCTGTCGAAGAAAGCGTATAAACAATTGTTTTTGCGTAATACATTATGCGGCCATTCGGGCCGCCTTCTTAACACTTTACAAGGAAAAAAATTATGGATCTAAAACCTCAAGATGCGTTGAACATGTTGGACAATGCAGTTTCTCAAATGACTCTTAGCCGAAACGATCACATTGCATTGGTTAACGCCGTTCAAGTGTTGAAAGCTTTGGTTGAAAAGGCAGAACAACCTGCTGAATAATGCAAAATTTGCATGATTTTGTGGGGCCTTGGATGTATTGGCCCGCCGTGGTGGTGATGATTACTGGCACTATAACTTGGACTCTCAACTGTGTTTCCGTGACTTATTCCGAAGTTTATAAACAAATTCAAGAATTATATAGGGTAAAAAATGGCAAGACAGATAACATGGGTTCTTAGTAGTGAAAACGGGACTTATAATCCCACGTTTAGGTTTGATATTATTCAATCGGCCTTTGATGTACTATCCCGTTACTGGGATATCGATTTCGTTAGAATTAATAATTATGGGGCCGCCCGAGTAAAAATTATTCAGTCGGCCAGTCAGTACGGGCCCGCCACATATGCGGCTTGGTCCAACAAAGGTAATTTGACCACTAAAATTAGTCCGGGCTTTAATTTTAAGAAATATGCCACGGTTTGTTCTAGGGTTATTCTTCACGAATTTATGCATTTGTCTGGATATAATTCTCACCTATCTGACCCAAAAGCTCTTATGTGTGATAACGCCGGAACTGCTGGAAATATTACTCAGGCTGACTATGTCTATATGCCTTATGCTTGGCGAGGGGCTCTCAGACCTCATCAGGAACCCGATTATTTACGTAACAAATTTACGGTTTTAAATAGTATGGGGCCCGAAGAAGTTGGGGAAGTTCCGTTACAGTTTGGTTGTAACTGTGTATCTCAGCTATATCATAAGATTCTTCCGGCTCGTTTCCTCGCCCCCTAACAAGAAAAAATATAATGTTAGAATTCTCAAGCTATTCGGCTCAGACTCTTACTCTTAAATTTTGGAGTCGGGCCGATAAAAC
>JAULBU010069689.1:16405-29715 GCA_032358235.1 Odonthalia washingtoniensis
CGACAAGTTCTAGTTTATGCGGCTTATTCGGTGTACCAAAGTGCCCGGTTTCTTAGTGCATATACCATAAATATTAGCGAATTAACTATCTCTCCCGATCCAGTCACATCTAATGACTACGATTTCTCTGTACTGACCGTATACAAGGCCGCCTGTATTATTATGACTGGCGAAGCTAAGGATGTGGGTGGTAAATCTGTATCTATTAAGGACGGGCCCAGCTCGTTTGATAACAGAAACTCTGGAACTAATATGTTAGCACTAATGAAAACTATGTGTGCCACATACAATGATTTGTTACTTGCTTATCAATTGGCTGGAAGTGCTCAAGACGGACTTTCCACCGGAAATGGACAGGCTATTCTTAGTCCTTATTCTCCGGGCAGCTTCCTAAAGAACTGGACTTATGGAGATAATAGAAGTGGTGGTAACGTATGGTAAGCCAGTATACTAAATATTTTACATCGTTTAATGACATAGTTGCGGACGAACTTGAAGAGCCAATTACTTTAGTTTACCCGGAATCCCGCTTGGATTGTCCGAACTGCTACCTAGACACTTTTGGGGCCGTAAACCGCTCTGTAGCTATCTATAAAGCGGGCGGGCCCGAACCCTTTGAGAATGGTCAGCCATGCCCACACTGCGGCGGTAAGGGCTATGAGGCGGTTGAGCAGACCGAGGTTATTATGGGCCGAAACTACATAGTTCAGAAACAATTCATTGATAAGTCGGGCCTTATGATTCCCGAGGGAACTTTTCAGTTTGTATGCAGATCTACTTACATGCCCAAACTATTACGATGTAAATATATTATTCCGAATACTAATATTCAAGATTTTGTAAATCAAAAATATTATCTGCTCGGCCAGCCCGATCTACCTTTTTTCAAAATGAATCCTGTGAAATATCTTAATTCGTATTGGGGCAAGAATAATGGCTAAGTTCCTTGAGTCCGTCGAGGAGATGATGGCTAAAATACGTAAGGCTCTAGATGATCCCATTAAGGCCCGCATAAAGAAAAACCGCCCCAGAGTTAGGCAAGCAATAAAATTCAATATTTTTAATGCTATTTATGAATGCCCCGAAATGGAATCGTTGAGAAGTGGCCGCCTAAAATATGATTTCGGGCTAGATTTTGATCCTACGGTGGCTATAGCCGAGGCTGTGTCCAATGCTTTCAGGACTACGTATACCAAGAATTATGTGGGAGATTACGGTTTCGTTATAGATATACAACCTACTTCTTATCTTAATGTATTAGATCTTCCCGAGGCAGTTCAGATAACCGAAAATGGAGAAACTTTGCCGTGGCTTGAATGGCTACTTCTATATGGAAGTACAGTGTCTGTTATTAGTGATTATGGTGTAAAATACTGTGAGTACGGGCGTAGCGGTGGGGCAATTATGATTGAGAACTATCCTACCGGGCCTTTCATGGTATATTCACCTTATGCTGGCACCCAGTTTGATAATTTTATCACTCGGGCTTTAGAAAAACACACTCCAGAAATAATTAGTGCAGTATGGCAAATAGTACGGATTTAGTAGGTTTTGATAATACTCAGGATTTGACGTTATCTAATATTTTGTTAGAAAACTTCACCATGATGTATGACTGGGGTTTCGTAAATAAGGGCGGATTTTCTAACGTAAACATTCCTGCATCGGGCCTTTATGGTGGAAACAAGGCTAAATTATCTTCTGTCACCGACCCTAACTATACAAACGGTCAAATTTGGCAGGCAAATAGGGGAAATTGGGTCTGGGAAACCGGCACCGCTCTAGGAACGCCCGTAGATATTAGCGGGGTTTTTGTAAATGGAGCACTTGTTACTACCGGCTATAACATAGACTATAAAAATGGCAAGGTTGTTTTTGATTCGGCCCGAGCAGTAACTTCTAATGTTACAATGTCTTATTCTTCTAAATATGTAAATGTGGTTCCTTCGAAGGGAATTCCTTGGATTAGAGATATTCAGCAGGGTTCTCACAGGGTTGATAATGCCCAGTTTCAATTTAGAGGGTCGGGCGATTGGGCCACATTAGGTCAAAGTCGGGTACAATTACCTACAATTGCAATAGATGTGCAGCCCCCGAGAGATACAAAACCCTACCAATTAGGTGGTGGAAAATGGATTCATAATGATATTTTTTTCTATGTAATAACCGAAACCGAGTGGCAAGCGAAAAATATAATGGATCAGATTGTGGCTCAGGATGATCGTTCTATAACCCTATTCGATCCTAACGAGGCTATAAGGTCCGGGGTTTATCCATTCGACGGTAGAGGATATATGAGGTCGGCGGCCCGCCCGAGCGGAATGTACCCGGCCCTAGTAAATAACTTTGAATATAAAGAATGCTTTATACATAAGACGGGGCACCCACAATTCTCCCAATTAAACCCAGATTTATACTTTGGTGTAATAAAGTGTAGCACAGAAGTCCGAGATATTTAGTATCTTCGCTAATTAAAAAACACATAAACAAATAACGGAGCTAATATGGCCAATAACAGAATTTTCTACGCATGTCAGGCTGTGGCCATCGCTAAAACGGGCCATGCTAACGCCGACACCCCACAGTTCGAAGTAATGAAAGGTGTTCAGTCCGTAGGTATTACTACGAATTTTACCCTTGAGCAAGTCTTTGAATTCGGGCAAGTCCAAGTTTACTCTAATGAAGAACAAATGGCCGAAGTCGAAGTCACCATTGAAAAGGTGATCGATGGTCAAAAGTTGCTTTATTTACAATCGGTTGGTGAAGTTGGTAAGACTAATATCGTTTCCGCTTCTAATAGCAAGTGCGACGTTTATTTGGCGATCTTCCCGGATTCGACCTCCTCTATTTCTGGTACAACCCGCGATCATACTCTGATGTGCTCTGGAGTGGTTTTATCCAGCGTTAATTATAATTATTCAGTCGATGGCAATGCTACCGAATCTGTTACTTTGGTTGGTAACAACAAGTTCTGGGATGCTGGCACTTATGGTGTAATCGGGGTTTCCCCTAATACCGCTTTCGGTACAGCCGGTGGAGCAACTGCCTTCGAAATCGCCGGTGCTGACGTTCCTAACTCGGGTATCGTTCGTCGTCAGAAATTTAATATCACTAATTCCGTTATTCCTCCTGAGGTTTGTTCCCAAGGTGGTCTAGTTGCTAATGCTTCCGGTATTCAAAGCATCTCGGTTTCCGCAGACTTTGGACGTGATGATCAAATGCAATTGGGTACTTACGGGCCATACAACAAATATGCTCAGTTCCCATTTGAAGTTACTACGGAATTCGAAGTTAACGCAACTAATGGTGACTTGATCGCAATTTCTGGTAATGCCCCAGCGACTGTAAACCGAACTATTATCCTTCGTGATATGGCCGGTACTGTTTTGAATATGGGAACCTTGAATAAACTTACCTCCGTTAACTATACTGGTGGAGACACTGGTGGTGGTAACGCTACTGTAACTTATTCGTACTCCACTTATTCCGACCTCAAAGTAGATGGTGGCGGAACTTACTGGAGCTAAGTAAGGCCGAAGGATGAACAAGGACAAAAATTTATATACTATTATTTCGGGCCGCACTAAGATTTGCTTAGGTGGCCTGATTTTATATGTGAAGGAACCGGGGCCCGCCCTCTTAAATAAGTCGTATGAAATATATGATGAAGTTTATGAGCGGGCTTACATGGAAGGTCTGTATATAGATGAGGAATTGCCCGAGATACTTATTAAGCACGAAATCTGGTATCCTCACGAAGAGAAACAGATAGAGGATCTACGAAAACAGATTGACGATAAAAAGGTTGAGGCTTTTGAGAATTACTTTAAGATACGTGAGCTAGGGAAGATTAAGTACAGCCTGCGGGGTCTAAATAATAGACTTTTTTCTTTGTTAAGTCGGAAATCGACGTTTCTTCATTTGACGTGTGGGTATGCGGCGGAATCGGCCCGGTCGGCTTGGTTGACTCTTAATACCACATACTACAACAAGAAAAAAATAAAGGATGGGGATTTTGACATACAGAAAATCACTCAGTTGTATCATTCTAAAGCTTTGAATACTGAGCAGATTCGTGGCGTTGCAAAATATGATTTGTGGCGGGCCATATGGAATGCTAATAAGACTCACGGCGGGCAACTGTTTAATAAAAACCCCATAGATTTCACAAAAGATCAATTATCGTTATGTTCCTACACGTCTATGTACGATAATGTGTATGAACATCCGGAGAGCCCTAATCCAAAAGTTATTGAAGACGACGATTGCTTGGATGGATGGTTCATTGTGCAGAAGAGGAAAAACGAAAAAGACAAGAAGACTAAGGAAAGCGACGATTTAATCCGCAATCCAAAGATTCGAAATGCTAAGGAAGTATTCTTAATGGCCGAAAACTCCGATGAAGCTAAATCTATTCAGGATATGAATGATATGTTTGTTAAGAATACGCTGAAACAACGGGAACAGATGATAGCGGAAAAAGGACACGTTAAAGAAACTGAATTTAACGACGTTAAGACCGAACTGTTTATCCAAGCTAATAAAGCGGTTAGTGAAAAAATGAAAGGTCGATAATGAGTAAATTTAAGCAGTTCCGCGACGAACAAAGTGCTATTCGGGCCAAGGAAAAACTTTTCGAATTAGCAAAGAAAAAAATAACTACTACTATGATCGGGGCCCTTTCAGATTTGGAGGCTGTGGCCCGAGAATATTTAGAGTTGCATCCGGAAATACATGAGCAATTGCGTTCTAGTATTCTAGATAGAGGAAACAATCAGATTAGGAATCTTGAAATAGATTTCGGGGGTTATGACGTTACCCTTAAGAAATATACGTTTACATTACCAGTTAAAGCAAGGGATAATTAGGATGGAAATGAAAGAAGTTAAATCGGGCGATGTGTCAGTATGGGTCAAGAAGCCGGGCGTTAAAGAGTATCGAGATGCTCAACTGACCTATAATAAGGCTTTTAGAAAGGCTCTAGAGAATGGGGCGATTCTAAAGCAAAAGCTTAATGACTATATCATGGAGCAGGGCCTTTGGGATGATAAGAAAGAAGCTAAGTATAAAGGCTTGCTAGAAAAGATTCGTGATATCGAAGCTATTTTGGCGGGCGGGGGCATTTCTCTAAAGAATGCTAAAGAGGCCGCTATTGATCTTCGTAGGGCCCGTAACGAACTACAGGAGCTTATCTCCGATAGAAATAACCACGAGGCTAATTGTGCCGAGGGGTTGGCTGACAATGAGAGATTCAATCATTTGGTCGTACTATGTACTGTCAAGGCCGATAAATCTAGTCGTGTATGGGGCTCTCTCGATGAATACGACGCCGTAGCCACCGAGCCTTGGGCCATTGAGTGTGCCACAACTCTGGCTGGCATGCTGTACGGTCTAGACCCGGACTATGAAAAGAATCTGCCCGAGAATAAGTTCTTGCTCGAATATAAATTCGCCAATAAAGACTATGATCTGGTTAACAAGGACGGGCATTTGGTAGATCTTGACGGGCGACTTATCGATGAGGAAGGTTACTATATTAAGTATGAAGGCGATGTTAAAGTCCGTATTACTAAGGATGGTAAAGAGTTAGGCCCGGATGGAAAGATCAAGGCCGAATTTAAGCCTTTCCTAGATGATGATGGGGCCCCCGTAGTTCCGGAAGCAGAGACGCCAAGCCCGACTGAATCGGGTGATTCGCCCCAGTAAGATATTTTTTTCTTTGCTACGTTTTAATTTGGCGGTCTATAGGGCCGCCTTTTTTCGTATAAAGGTGTAATTATAGGTATACACATCTATCTACAAAGGATACATTATGGATAAATTCTCACTTACTGCTCAATTATTACTAAAGCCTACCGGGATACCTGCCGCCGTAAATAGCGTTAGAAATGCTTTTGGTAATGTTAACATACCTATAAAAATAAAGACGGACATGCGTGCTTTACAAGGTATTGAGAAGGATATGGTTAGGCTTCGTAAAGAAGCCCAAAAGACTGCTGGTTTTTATAATGAGATAGGTGGAATTCTTGCTAATGCTGCCCGTAGATTTGCTGGTATTAGTATCGCTACCGGTACGTTTCTGGGTTTGGCTAGAGCTATTAAGGGCGGGATAGGAGATGCCATAACCTTTGAAAGAGAAATAGCTAAGATTGCTCAGGCTACTGAAACATCCATAAACTCGGCAAATAGATTAGGTAAGGAAGTTTCTTCTATATCTAAAGAATATGGCACTGCATCTAATGAATTAGTTAAATTTGGTAGGGTGTTTGCACAAGCTGGTTTTTCTACAGTTCAGACTACTCAGGCTCTAAAGCTTTTGGCTAAGACTGATTTGGCCGGAACTTTTGGTAGCATGGCCGATACTACAGAAACTATGATTACATTGCTTAGTGTGTTTGGCAAAGAGAGTCAAACAGCCGCTCAAAAAGCAGACTTTCTAGAAAAAGCAATGGATTCTATAAACAGCGTATCTAAGAAATACGCGGTTGAAGCAGAGGATTTAGGTGTTGCTATTAGAAGGACTGGTTCGGTTTTTGTTAATGCTGGAGGTAATCTTAACGAGCTTCTATCTGTTATGACCGCCGTAAGATCTACAACTCGTGAATCAGCCGACACAATTGCTAACGGTTTAAAAACTATTTTTACTAGAATACAAAAAAAAGATACGATTGAGTACCTTAAGGAATTAGGCATTGTTCTAGAGGATTCTACTGGAAAATTTATTGGACCCGCCGAGGCTATACAGAAGTTAAGCATAGCACTTTCTTCGCTTCAAGATGGGAGTATTTTGAAGAGTAATATACTTGAAAAGGTTGCTGGTGGATATCAGATCGGACGTTTGATTCCTGCTATCAAAAGTGCCGCATTGCAAAATCAGGTGTTGAATGATGCGAAGGCCGCTAGTGGAGATTTGGATAAAGATGTGGCTATTCAGCAACAAATTTTAGCTACCAGACTTGCTAAAACTAAAGAGGCTTTTGCTGATTTGATAAGAGAGTTTTATGCTAGCTCCACTTTTACCGAAATGGCTGATGGTGCTTTAAAATTTGCGAATTCATTAATTAAAATAGCGGATGCGATGCAGGGGCTGATTCCTGTATTAACCGTGTATGCTGCATTGGCCGGTGCTAAATTAGGATTTGCTACTTTCAGATCTTTATCTGGAGGGAAGGTCAAACCTAGCAAAATTCATAGCACCCAAATTAACGGATATGCTACTGGTGGTCGTGTTGGTGGAAAGTCTGGTACAGACAAGAATCCTGCTATGTTGAGTAAGGGCGAATTTGTTGTTAATGCCAAGAATGCAAGGGAAAATTATGATTTACTTTCAGCTATTAATAGCGGACATAAAGTAGGTAGATTTGCTAAAGGTACTAATAGAACATCAAGATATAACGCCTCTATGTCAGAAGCTTATGATTCTGTTGGTTTACATGAGACTATTCCTAATGTTAGAGGGGTAACTCCGGCACTTATGAATGCTAAAAATGCCGCATATGATTCTGCTGGACTTCCAGATACTAGGAAGGTTGAGAAAGCGGCAGAGTCTGTTGGTGAAGCATATGCGAAACAAAAGAAGATGCTAGAAGATGCTATAGCTGCCGAAAGAAAGATGGCTGATGTAGAACTTGGATTAGTTTCTGAAATGGAAGTTTTTAAACGCGCTATTGCTAAATTAAGATCTCAGATTGATGGAGGTAAGATTAATCCTTTGTTGGCTGGTGATATAGCTTCTAATCACGCTTCCAATAAAGGTGCTTCACCGGGTAATAGAGCTAGAATTAGAAATAAGTTATTTGATGACTCTATAAATGAAGCTATTAGCAAAGGCAGCAATAAGGCTAAGATGCCAGATTTAGCCAATATTAAAGGCTCTGCTATGGGAGGTTCTTCATCTTCTAAGGCTGGTGTAGCTGGCGGCGTTGCGGTTGGTCAAGATGATCAGCCTAACATTATGAACAAGGCTAGTACTGCTGTAGCAATGCTTTCAGTTGCTGCTATTGGCCTTGCTGATAATTTTAAATTAATGGATGACGCTAATAGCAATGCTACTAAATCAGCTTTAGCTATGGGTGGTATATTCTATTCTTTAGCTAATAGTGTTTTTCCCGGATTTGTTCAGGGTCTTGTTGATGCTAAAAAAGCCATATCTTCCGGCGGGGGCATGAGTCTTGGATCAGGCCTTGGAGCATTAGCTATAGCCGTAGGTATTGCCGCTGCCGCTTCTGAATTTTTCGCATCTAAGCTATTAGATCAAGCATCTAAACTTGATGAAAAAGTTGAAAAGGCTATTGTAGGGATCGAGAAGTATGGCAGAGGAGATATTACCGGAATCCAAAATGACGCCATGAACGCCCAAGGTTCTCGTAATGCCGCCTCTAGCACAAGATGGGGTGCTGGTAAAGGTGCTTTAGGCGGTGCTGCTGCTGGAGCCCTTATAGGAAGCTTCATACCGGTTATTGGGACTGCTATTGGTGCAGCTATAGGCTTGGCGGCTGGTGGCATTGCTGGGGCTTATACAGGAAGTAAAAATAATACATTAACCCAAAATCAAATACAGGGGGTTAAGGGATCGGTTAATGCTAGATATGAAGCAGCACAAGCTTCTTATGATTTTGCCGACTCCGAAGAAAGAAAAAAGAAGTTTAACGCTAAGGATGATTTAGCCTTTACGAGTTCTACCGCTAGCTCCATAAGCTGGAATGCTAACAGAGCTAGAGCCGGATTAGAAATGGTTGAAAAATCACAAAAAGGCATTGATCCAGAAAAACGAACTGCCGAACAAAAGAAGCAATATGAAGATGCGAAAGATGCCGTTGAAGCTACCTCCAAGATAGCTAGAGAATCTGCCGGAAGTTTACAGACTAGTATCGTAAGAAGTATTAACTCTAGAATTGAGAATGAATCTGATCCTAAGAAAATTGCGATGGCATTTTCTAGTGGCAGCGTCCGTGAGCAAATAGAAAAATCTAAGGCTACTTTTAATCAATCGACTAGCGATCAGTCTAAGAGAGATACATTTGCCAGAGATACTGATAAATGGTTTAAGGAGTTAGAAGATAGTGCTGTTCGTAACGCTACGGTGCAAGATAGTTTAAATAAGGCTAAAGAAGCTGAAATTAGACTTATTATAGAAACAAATAATGCTCTTAATGGATTGGCACAGTCTAGCATTGCGTTGGAACAATCTCAGTCTGCAATAAACATAATGAAGGGTTCTAGCATTGGCGGAATTTCTTCCAGAAGATTTTCGGACATTTCTCGTGTAGGGAATATTAGAGATTTTTCTGTAGACGCAGAAGCTGCCGGGGCGAATGTTCAGGGTGGCAGCAAGATAGCTAAAGAAGTTGTTAATGCTGCATCTGCTATAAATGAAATAAGATCAACCCTAAGTGTAGATCAGCTAAAGACTATTAAAAAAGATTCTTTGACTGGAGGCATTAATACTAAAGCTGAAAGTCAATTGAAGGATATGTTGAAGAAATCTTCATCTTCTTTTTCTGGCTTAAATGCGGACATACAAGAAACTGTTGTTCAAAATCTTCATAGCCAATTAATGTCTGGAAAGCTAGATTTTTCATCGATTGAAAGCGTTGTAAAAGATATATCTGATGGGGCGAAGCAACAAGCAGAAATACTTGCACAGGCTAATGCTCAATCTTTAGAATATCTACAACAACTTGGCGAAGTTAATGATATGGTTTTAGATTCTCAAGAAAGAATCGGTAATCTTAGAGCCGGGTCTGTAGGTATCGAAGAAGCTGGAAGACAAAGGCTTAGAGAGGTTAATAAAGATACATTAACTAATTATAATCTAAAGAATATCGCAGCAAATAAAGAAGCTTCTAGAAAAGCAGCCGCTGACGCAATGCTTGGAGCGACTGGCGTTAGTAGAGGTATGGGTAACATAGGAAGCCTACCTCAAATAGCCAAGGATCTTCAAAGCAAGTTAAATCTGAATAGGGACGTTCTAAAGAATAACTCTTTAAGCACTTCTGAAAGAGGAAAATTAGTAACAGAGAATCAAAAGCTTGAAAGAGCGGTAAAAGCTACTACCCAAGAATTAACCCGCCTAGCTAATCAGAGTGAGCGTGCCGCTGATATTATGGGGGAGATCGAGCGTGCTCGTGCTGGTAGAGATTTGTTAAAAAGCAAAGCTAGTGATTTTGTTTTAGGTGGAAACGAAGAGAAGATTTCTGTTTTAGAGCAATTCGCAGGATTGCAAGAAGTTATGAAAACGGGGTCTTTTCAAACACTGCCCGACGATTTAAGGAAGAGTGTTTCGACATTAGTTGATGAAATGGCTAAAGCCGATCCTAATGGGGCCGCTGTTCAAGCTAGGGATAAAGCCATTGCTAATGATGTTCAAATGTTCGCAAAAATGAATGGTGTAAAATTGGATAAATCCATGTTAGACGCTTTGACCGGAACTCGTGGCACAGAGGAGCAAAACCTAGTAAATGATCTTCGGGCATTAAATCAACAAGAAAAAGCCGCTCAAGATGCTTTGATAGCTGTTGAGGTAGAGAATACAAATGCTATGACTAATTTATTAACAAGTATTAACGCTCTTATCAACACTATAGGCATGGGTGGAAAAGCTAATGGATTCTCTCGTGGCGGCACCATTTTTGCAGCTAGGGGCATGGATAAGGTTCCTGTAATGGCTCAGGCTGGAGAGGGTATCATAAATAAAGCCAGTGTTAACAAGTTTGGTAGAAACACAATTCAGGCTATGAACAATGGCATAATGCCAAATTCTGGAATAGATATTTCGGCACTGTCTACCTTTTCAAATAATTTAAAAACTTCTCTAGATTCTGTAGTGAAGCTAGTTCCTGAATCCATTAATAATTTAACATCGTCCATGAATACAGTTACTACCTCGCTCAACGGAATAGCTCAAAGTTTGAGTAATATTACTATGAAGCATGAAATTAATGTTGATGGGCAGTTAAATATTAACGGAATTAACAGTCCTAAGATAGCCGAAGATATAAGAGATTATCTCGGAGAATACATTGGGAATGTCGTTAAAACTGCAATTAACAAGCAAAACCAAGCCTTTAGGACTGCGTAAGGATAAAAATGACAACACAAAAAGAATCGACCTCGTTATTTATTGGTAACGCCCAATCTACGGCCAAAACGACTCTTTTTCTAAATTCTGTTCCCGAGGGTATTAAATATTTTAACTCTTGGGATGGCGGGCTAACGTCATTAGAAACTACCAACGAGCGATTTGAAAGCAAGTTCTCGAACCAAATTTTAGGCCGGGAATATTCTTGTAATTCAATCAAAATTGTTGATGATGTCGCCGCAATATCTTACGGGAATTATACGGACTTAAATAAGGTCTTGGTTCAAGAAACTAATGGGGGTCTCTATCAACCTTGGGAAGTCTCCCTAGTATCTTATAATACATATGCATACAGAAAGATCTCAAACGATTGGATGCTCCCGATAGTAAGTAAAGGGTCTGATCTTTTAACAAATCCAGTTAACGGCCAGTTTACAGCCGATGTAGATTTCTCCAACATGTTCATCTTGGTAGAGTATGATGGCTATTTTACAAGTGATACGGGCTATCTAGAAACTAGAACTTTGGGCCGGGGCTCGTTTGAGCTATTTAGATATATCGATACCACAGACGATCCAACGGGCGTTTTCTATTTTTCGCCCGAGTTTGATTATGTTTTTCTTCGTAGTAAGTATGCTGTAAATCATCACTCTTTAGAGTTAAGAAATGGTATTAGTAGTTCTCGTCTTCTTGAGGATCACGTTACTATAGACATAGATAAAATGTCTCATAACGCCCTAGATATGTATCAAAGACTTGAGCTGGCCCACATACCCGACCTAACCTATGGATTCGTTGGATACAAAAAGGTTTCTGTCATTAGATACACTCCCGTAGTTGAATGCGGTAAGATCGATTTATACACCCGCCTTAGTGGCCGAATCACCCAAGAACTATCTCGTGGGTCAGTCACGTCTGTTGGACACGGACTTAAAAACGGAGATATGATTAAGATAGCAGGGGCCCGCAATATATATGGTAAAGATCCGGCCCTAAATGGACTTAAATATGTTCAGGTTAATACTACAGATATTTTTACCTTGTATAATGATCCAGAGATGACTCAGAGAGTCGATACAGTCTCCGGAACTAATCCGGATGCAAGCTGGATATGCGTGGGTAATGTTTATTCCGAGATTCTCCCGGACGGATGGAAATATCAAAAAAGCCTATTTTCCCCAACAGGCCGCAATGGATATACTTTAAAAACCGGTGAGGCCGAGAGTTTAGTTACTTATGGGTCCGAGATAAATACTCCCCTAGATTCCTCGTTTAACGAATGTAATGATTCATACGATATCGTAGTCAAGGACTTAGGCTATGTCAAGACCGCCGCCTATGATGGTTCCGTAGCAAATGAAACCGTTGTTTATGACGCATTCTCCTCGTTAGTCCCGGTTCGGGCCTATCCCTCGCTACTCGATGCTCAATGGGCAAAAGAAGAAAATTATCTATCGGGCTGTCAGTTTGGATGTAGTATTGACTTTAAGTTAATCAATGGTCAATATTATCTACTGGTGGGCGAGAGGGGCATAGATGAATATTATACTTTCGGGACCCTTCCGCTCCTACCGGCCAATTCGCCCTATGGTAAAATGCATTTGTTTACTGTTAGTGTAAATGCCTCTAAGGTGCTGAGCTACACATACGTAGATACCATTTACAGTTATTCGGGCGATACGGACGTTTCAACACCCGATTATATAACACAGTATATTGATGCATCGCCCGATTACATAGATTTTTGTCGTGGGGCTTTTGGAACCGCCCAGAGCATTGCTTCTAACCCGCTGGATCAGATTAGGTATCTAGTAAAGGGCCCGGTAACAAAGAATTTTACAACTAATGATTATTGGTTCGGGGCTTATCTATACCATCAAAACATAAGCGGGCCCGACTACAATGGACAACTGCCCTATACCTCAGTTTATTTTGGGAATTTTTGCCCGCCCGATCTAAGCTTTGAATATAATTACGATTTTTCGACCAAAACGTTGCAGACCCCAAACATATATCCGTACTGTGACAGCTTCGGTAAGTCGGTGGCCCTAGGCAACATAGGTGTAGATATTTTTCTCTTTGCCTCATCTAAGGTTAAGACGGTATTATATCCAATCGGCCCGGTTTATAGCTTAATAACTAGCGATATTACAAATAGAGAATTAGTATCTCATATTGGAACCCCTTACGATCCGGCGTTTTCCGCTACTGATTGTGGATATGTTCACTT